>JAULBY010100529.1:0-28079 GCA_032358315.1 Ophiocytium majus
CAGCACTTGTGTGCTGTACACAGCCACATCCTTCTAGCATCATGACCGGCCTACGCACAACGCCAATACCATAACACCTCTGCGCACAGCACTACATGCGTCAGCTCTCCATGCACGGTAGCACCCCAGCTCGTATGCCACCTGTGCGTGACGGCTGTGGTTATTGTCATAGTGTGCCGCCTTGCGCAGCTGTGGCATGTCCACCATACCTCCTGCATGTGCAGCTTTCCTACTGCGCATGGCATGGCATGCCGCATGCCTCATGCGGGGCGCAAAATGTATTGACACGCGCAAGTGCACCACGCGGCAATTGCCTTGTGTTGATCGTGTGCAAGTGTGCTTTGTTACTTTCCGCAATCTTTCTTGGTGTGAAGCCATGGCACACACTCCTTGTGTTTGGCAGCGCACGGGGTGTAAGGTGCGAACAAGAAGATTCAAGAGCGCTTCTCCCGAGTGTGAAGCAACCCTGAGCCGTTCATTTCAATGGCGTTTACTTTTTCCATCAGAACAAGTAACACCCGGACCACAGAGTCGCACAGCAACATCACAGTGTTTGTGAACACACCACTCACAACCTTCGGACAAGGGGGGGGTGGCACGCAGCCATGGCGGCGGCGGCCGGCAGCGATGCTGGGTCGGCGGTGCCCGTGCCTCCATCCCAGCAGCAAGAGCCCGAAAAGGGACCTTATACTGGCCCTCTGAAGGAGGTTGCTCCATGGCAAGTTGCTGACTACCCATCCACGCACTTGCAGCAACGCTTGCAGCACACACCAAGCTGCTTTGTGCTCTGCCTGTGCAGCTGTGACTGTACCTTGCGCGCCTGACACGCCTTTCACCGGTCCCATGGCTTGTGGCTGCCGCTCCAGCCTCGCAGCAGCTGCCGCTGCTAGCACCCCTCACACGTCAACTGAGCACGCCCCTGTCCCCGTTGTTTTTTTTTAAAGCGCGAGTGTGTGCGATGCGCCAGCCTAGCTCACCGCTGCCACCGTCGCCCCGGCGCTGTGTCACCAGGTGGAGCAGGGTGGTTTTCGGGTGGGTGCACCCATTCCTGCGGCTGGGGCGGTCGAAAACTCTGCAGCCGGAGGACCTGCCCGGCCTGGCCCTGCGGCACTCCAGCACCTTTTTGGCGGCTGAGCTGCGGAGCAACTGGGAGAAGGAGAGAGCGGCTTGCGAGGTGGGCCCGGCTGCTGCTCGTGGTGGCTGTGGCTAGCAGGAGGCGCTGGGTTGGCCTGCTGTGTGGGCCCGGGGGTGCTGGTGCAGGCTCTTCGTTGTGGTGCACTCGGCATTTGCGTTGGCAAGCAGCCGGTACTTCAACTGCCAGGGGAGGAGGGTGTGGGGTGCTGCAGCAGCAGAGGGCGGCAACCAGGCACCCACAAGGACTCAAAAAGTTGCATGCTGCCACAGTGTGCCTTGCTAACCTGCTTGTGCACTCGCCAGAGGCGCTCAGGCATCATGTGTTTGCGCCTCCACGGAACTCAGAACACCACCCTTGTGCCCTGCATCTGTGCGCTGCATGACGTTTGGGTGCCGCGCAGGCAGCAGGTCGCAAGCGCCGCAGGGGGATGATGCTGCTGCGATCCCTTATCGCGACATTTGCGCCGACGCAGGCCGTCCCGCTGATGCTGCTGGTGAGCGCAGCCACACCGGCGGCGGAGCACCCTTGCTGTCACTGCCGGCTGCTTCACCTCCGCGCATCACCAGTCTGGCCCTGTTATGTGGCCACATTGAGAGCAAATGTGTACACAGACCAACAATGTCCGCCCGCTCCACACTCTGCATGCGCTCCGCGCCGCTGCCAGTGCCGCGAGTGCACGCCGCACCCCCGCCCTGCCCGGTTTTGGGCACCACCATATCATTGAAATGCACGCGTCTCTAAACTTGAAGTTATGCTGCAATCGTCACCGCCCCACTCCCTGTGTGCGTGCGCACGCGCAGGTGTCAGCGTCGGGCGTGCACATCCTCCAGGCGCTGGCGCTGGGCTGGCTGCTGCAGTACTTCTCGGGGGCGGACTCTGGCGCCGCGGGCGTGCTGCAGGGGTGAGTGCGGCAGCTGTGCACACAAAAAAAGACCATATTTTACTTTCAAGTCAAATCAGTTTGCAGTATATATTTTTGATTTTTTTGTATAAATAGAAAATGGATGTATAATAGTTGTGTTAAGTAAGGGGCTGGCTGCTGCAGTACTTCTCGGGCGCGGACCCTGGCGCCGCGGGTGTGCTGCAGGGGTGAGTGCGGCAGCCGTGCCACACACATTTACACGAAGAACCCAATAAGTTGCTTCCAACTTAAACATTTTGCAGTATATACTTCGAATTTATATGCTTCTACTGAAGCACAGAAATAGTGAACGGATCTGTAAAGGTTGTTTAAAGTACAGGGCTGGCTGCTGCGGTATTTCTCGGCGAGTGATTTGGGCGCCGCGGGGTGCTAGGGGTGAGCGCAGCAGCGGCGCAACTTACTTTTTCTGCAACAAGACTGTAAATTGCTTGGCAATGCGCAGTATAAACAGAGAACGGGGTTTTGTTATAAACAGTGTCTTATAAGTAAAGGGCAGCCAGTGCTGGCTGCAGCAGCACTTCTCGGCGGCAGACTCGAGGGCCATGGGGGTGCTGGAGGGGTGAGTGCAGCAGCTCTTAAAACAAGGTTGCTGATGTGTACGCAGTGTACATTCAGAAGTGATATATGGTCAATTATAATGCTTCGGGTAGTTGTGTAAAAAGGGGGGGCTGCTGCTGTAGAATTCGTGGTGGCGGACCTGGAGGTGCTGGAGGGGTGTCGTACCACGCGCTTTTTCTCAGTAAAGGACTTTTGTTGCGTACTTACCACTGTGCAATGTCATGGGAAAGAGACGCATAGTAACGGTGTAAAAGCTTTGGTTGGGTAGCGTTATGTGTTTTGGGTGCACCAGGCATGTTTTCAGAGACTCGCTTGTACAACAAGCATCACATGATGCACATGTACATGCGTTGGACGTGGTCGCTTGCCAGCTGCTAGTTCATGAGTGGGAAAACCTGCTTAAATATGTACACTTGAGACCATCGATCGCATACTTCGAAGTATACATGTTTGGCGCATTCTGAATTTATTGTGACTCAAGGTTTTTACTGATGTACACACTATGAGGTTTTTTTTAACTACAATAGAAAGAATGCCTTTGTGCTGGCAGAAAGACCCAGAAACCCCTACAGCCCAACCAAAAACTGCCCACACTTAGTCCGTGTGGGGGCTGTTTGCGGTGGCACTCCCACTCCCCCCCGTAACTCCCAAAATATTGCCCCTCACACGTCCGCCCGCAACCCATGCCGCCGCCGCCACCGGGCGCCTGCCCCCATGCCACCATTGTCTGCTGGCGCTGGTGCCAGGTGGGGCTCAGCGGGCGTTCTGGTGGCGTGCGGCTTTGTGGGGCCCATCTTCATTCACCACTTCTACATCAAGGCGTGGGAGCTGGGGATGGAGCTGCGGCTGTCGGCGACGGCCGCGATATATGATAAGATCCTGCGGGTGCGGCTGGGCGTGCTGGCGGGGGTGACGACTGGTGAGGGCGACCGCCCACATGGAGACCATGTATTACTGTATACACATGTATACTTCAAATTCTGTATACTGGGGTGTGCACAGAGATGTTTGTAGTACTTCTGAAGTATTGGGCGAGGTGAGTAACCCTGTGTATGCTGGTCAATACGGTGTGTACTATACTACTGCTGGTAACAATAGAAGCGCATTTATGTGCGAGAGCTGCACCCGCTGGTGCAGCTGGCGCCCAACAATAGTGAGGCTGCTAGCCACATGAAACCCTATTGATAGGTGTAGGCAGAAATACCTGTATGCCAGAATGTCATTCTGGAAGTGAATGCTTCCATGTGTACATAGTACGTGTAAACCTGTGAGTCCATGCGTATGCTTGCGTATAAATCTACTCTGTAAGTAAGCCTCTGCACCACACGAGCTGTGACACCCTGGTGAAGTTGCACTGCTAGGAGGTGTGAACCACATCATCAAATTACCACACCACACGGAGCCGTGCCCATGCAGTATAATTCAAGCGCGTTCACAGCTGGCATTGGAGCTGGTGTGGCTGGCAGCCACTGGTCAGGCTGTATACCGTGCAGCAGAGTGTGGTATTTCCAAAGGCACCGGCATGGTGTGTATTGCAGACATGACAGCCTGAGGCAGCGGCGACGGTGCAGGTGCTGCGGCTAGCTATGCAGCGGCCTCTGTAGCCGACAGCAACTTGAAGTTTGCAAATTGAAATTGGCATGCTTGAAGTTGGCATTTGTCCGACAGTTTACAGATGCGCTGCCGTGACGGAAGCGGGATGGACACCGTTGCCACCACAAAAGCGGACTGTTGTGGCCAACTACCACGTCATTTGGAACCAGATTTGGTACCTTTGGTACATGGCAGCCTCAAGAATATGGGCTTGGGCGCATGCTGTATGGAAATCAAAGGGGTGTGTGCATGCCCTTGCTGTGAATGTCATGATATATGGCCTACTTCAAGGGCACCTTCAGTCCACAGTAGCCTCAGGACCATGGGATAGAGCGTCTACTGTATGGAAATCAAAGGGGAGTCCCCTTTGGACTTGCAGCAGGCTTGGTGGCCATCTGCAAGTATAAGGTGCGGGCTTGTTATGCCATGGCACCAGTTGCATTGTTCACCAATGCTTGCTGCTGTGTTTTGCGCGCTTGCGTGCCATGTTGTCACCGTGTGCAGGGCACGTCATCAACCTGGCCACGACCGACGTGGAG
The DNA here is from genome assembly GCA_032358315.1 of Ophiocytium majus. NCBI lineage: Eukaryota > Xanthophyceae > Mischococcales > Ophiocytiaceae > Ophiocytium > Ophiocytium majus. Next base: position 4,748 of record JAULBY010100529.1, read on the forward strand.
CGGTTTGTCATGCTTGGCATCTTCTGGCCTTACCTCTGGGAGGTCTGTGCGGTCGCTCACACCAAGGGGCAGATGTTGAAGTTGTATGTTAAACTTGCACAGTTGAACTTCGTGCTTGGCATCTTGGCTGCGGTCGCTCACGCCAATGAGCAGATGTTGAAGTTGTATGTTAAACTTGCACAGTTGAACTTCGTGCTTGGCATCTTGGCGTTACCTTGGCAGGTGTGTGCGGTCACTCACGCCAATGAGCAGATGTTGAAGTTGTATGTTAGACTTGCACAGTTGAACTTTATGCTTGTCATCTTGTGGCCATACCTCTGGGAGGTGTGTGCGGCCGCTCACACCAACGAGCCGATGTTGAAGTTGAGGTTGAGGTGACACTGTTGAAGTTATGACATGGCTGTCAGTGGCAGCACATCCGGCGTACGACGGTGGTAACCAGCGCCGTTTTTTGGTTTCCTCAGAGGTCACTTGTAGCGAAGTTGGTGCAGAAGCATGCTGTGCGGGGGAGGCGTGATACTCTGCGGTCATGCGCATGGCAGCCCTTTAACAGCGAGGCATTCCATGCACTCTTAAGTTTGCTGGCGCCATGCCTTGCCCGCATGCCACTCAGCCACCGCCCTACCCAATTACGCATGCACCTGACAACTGCTTTGGAGCTCAGCACCCAGCGACCATCGCCACCAGTTCTCTGAGCGTACCTGCTGTACTGCGTTCCTGCTACTGCTGCTGCTGTTGCTGCTGCTGCCGCCGCTGCTGCTGCCACTGCTGCTGCCGGTGCTGCTGCCTCTGCTGCTGGTGCTGCTGCCGCTGCTGCTGCTGCTGCTGCCGCTGCCGCTGCTGCTGCAGGCGCCGGTGGAGACCGTTGTGATACTGTACATAGGGCTGCAAGTGGTGGGCGTCGCGTTCTTGGCTGCCATGGCAGCGCTTGTGGTTTTCATCTTCATGCAGGTGCGCACCCCTCCCTCTGTCCACCGCCTTTACCATATACCGTAGGAATCATGTACATCAAATACTTGGACAATACGTATACTTCAACTTTGAAGTGTCGCAATACTTCAACTCCACGATCCAGCCATGCCCGTGCTGATGCGCCTGGCATTTTGCCCCCACATGCACACGACTGCAACAGAGGCGGGGCTCGCGTACCCTTGAATAGCAAGTGCACTTCCCCTCGCCTAGCACCATGGCGGCCGCAACTGCTGCTGCTGCTGCTGCTGCAGCTGCTGCTCTGGCAAGGCGCACTCAGTGCGCGGCTAGGGCGGCATGCTTTGGTCTCGCTCGCCCGTGAGTGGCGTCATCACACGTTACCGCATTGTTGTCACTGCCCGGCTGTGTCTCCCCGGCACCCAGCACAAAGCATCATCCTTGTGTCTGCCACGATCCCCAGGGCTTGCCAAATGTTTGCTGGCCTGCGAGTTGGAGTTCTTCGCGCCTCTCTGCCTTGTGCTGAGCAGGCAGTTGAAATCTGCAGCTGAAGTTTTTTTGCGCCTATATTCAGCATGCTCTGCCGGTGCACGGCAGTACCCACCGCTGGCGCGCTGTTGAGGTCTTGAAGTACTTGGACTTTCTGACCAGTTGTGCTATGCTGCTGCTGCTGGTGCGTGCTGCTGTTGCGGGGCGTGTGACGTGCGCGCAGGCGGACTTCTCTCAGCGCTTTGCGCGGCTGCGAGCGAAGCTGGCGCGCATCACGGACGAGCGCGTCAAGCTCACCAGCCAGGTACGTGACTTGTGCATGCATGTTCCTGAGGCACTGCAGCGCGTACATGTGGACATACACAATAAGAAGTCTGTTGTACATACTTCATGTGTGCATGTGCTGGCTGTGTGCGTATTGTCTGGGTCGTCACCCTTGCATGCACGGTCCCGAGGCACCTTTTTGCACGGAATGGACACTGCAGCATCATATACATGTGGACACGTACAGCGTGTACCTACTTCATGTGCATATGCTGGCTGTGTACGTGCTGGGTGGGCCGCCCAGGCCGCACCGGTTTTGTGCTGTGCCAAATGGCCAGTTACGCAATGACAGAAGCATGCCAGTCACGCAATGACAGAAGCATATCGTTTGCACAGCTGCAGAAAGGGAGAGTACCCGCACAAGGAGCTCTTTCCCCCAGCTTGGCATGCATGACTCGTGCCTCATTGCACAGCCGTTTTTACGCGCCCCCACGAACCGACCTCCTTGACACCACCACAATTTCCTTGCTGACGCCTCACCCGCTGCACTTCCCCTGTAGCCCACAAATGCATACACAAGCGCCGCACGTACAGGCGCTGCACACGCACACTCTCTGCACACGCCTCTCGACTGCAACGCAACCTGACCCCGCTGCTGCGGCGCTGTGTGGCGCGCGCGTGCGACTGTGCAGGCAGTGACGGGCGCGCACCTGGTCAAAATGAGTGCGTGGGAGCCGGCGCTTACGCGCGAAATTTCACGGACGCGTTCGGCTGAGGTGCGAACTGACGCCACCTGCCAGTGCCGCGGCTTGTTGACCGTTAAAAAAGTTAGACGAAGTTTATATCGTTCTCCTAGTCGAACTTCGAGTAAGGAGGTAATTATGTACAAGGGGGAGTACTGTTTCCATGTCCGCGTCGCCGCTGCTGGTGCATGAACGCCATTTACAATAGCTTGTCTTAATAGTGTCACCATGTCGCCGCGGCCGCTAACAACGGGGTGCGCTGACCTTTGCCCCCATGTGTGCGCCGACGCTGCTGCTGCGTGCAACCCATCGACGATTGATTTTCTTGCTGATGCCACCATGTGGCCACCGCTGCTAGCAATCGTGTGTGCTCACTACCGCCCCCATGTGAGCGCCGCCACCACCGCTGCGCGCGGCCCACCGGCAAAAGCCTCTCTTAACACTGCCATTATGTGGCCGCGGCCGCTAACCATACACTCTATCGTAGCGTTGTGTCACGGCGTATAACGTATTTTATACGTTGTACGAAATACGGCGTATTTCTACGCCCAAAAACGCGATATACGCCGTATTTGCCGTATAAATACATGCACTTGTGTATACGTTATACGGCATATTTACATACGTTACACACCGTACAATGCGAAAATCATACGCTGTGACCCATCACTACTCTATTGTGTACCATCCCCATGTGCGCAGGTCAACGTGTTGCGCCGCGCCGCGGAGCTGCGCGCGGCCAACGAGTCACTCTTCTTTGTGCAGCCCACGGTGCTGGCGCTGCTGGTGTTTGGCGTGCACTGCGCCGCGCTGGGCAACTCCATCACGCCCGCGCGCGTCTTTGTCACGCTGGCGCTGCTCAACCTCACTCAGGTGAGCGCGAGCCCACACCCTGAGGGCTGTCACAGACCACATGATTTGTTGTGAACAATAGAAAATGCCCTGTCTGAGTAAGTGCGGGGTGTGAGGGAGGCGAAACTACGTGTACCCCCGCAATCACCCGTAGGTGCACTTTACTTGAGATATGTGTACAAACTACTGCAGTATATGTATAATCCGGTACTTCTTAGTTTATGTATACTTCGTACTTCAGAAGTACATATATTGGGGTACACTTCGAAGTATGTACGTCGAAGTATAAATTTGGCTAGTGAGCCAAATATCAATTTGCCTGTTGTGTCCAGCAGCAAAACACGGTGTGGCCTTGGTGCGGCCCAACCTAACGCAGCCGAGTTCAGCAGCTGCGGCATAGGCGCAGTTGGCATTATTTCAGCCAGCTCGCGCCTGGTTATGCATGCTGTAGCGCGTGTGACGCACCCACGGCTGCCGCTGATTTGGTCAGCGAACTTCCAAGGCTGCAAAACTGTGGCACTCATGCCCCATGACCCCCCCCCCCCCGCCCTCCTCATCAAATACGGCACCTGCATCTGGAGCATCGCGATGTGTGCAAAGACGCTGCTACGCTGCCAGCAGGGCACACCGTGCTGGCCTAACTGGCAATGGTGAATTCATGCCCACGACTGTACCAGCTGTCAAGCACTGAGCCGACGCATTGCGTGGTGTTGCGCTGATGCTGCGCGAGCTCACACAGCCGAGCGCCAGCACCTGCCATTTGCTCACTAGCGAGTCACGCCCATCATTAGTTGTCCAGCGCTGATCCGGTGAACTGTGCACTGCCCCCCCTTCCTCCCCCCTCTCCTACGCAGATGACCATGGGGAAATTTCTGTACATGGCGGTGCAGGCGACGTCGGAGGGGTGGATCAGCATCGGGCGCATCGAGACGTTCCTGCTGATGGAGGAGAACACGGCCGGCACCCCCCTCATCAGCAGCCCTGGCGCCGCCTCCCCGCCCGAACCTTCACCTTCACCCACGGCGTGAGTGCCCGCAGTCGCAGCTAAAGTTTGTGGGTTATGGTCAGCACTCCATGTGCACATGTGGCGTCAGCACTGCGTGTACAGTGTGAGCTCCAGAATGCGCTGTCGCAGTCACAGCCAAAGTTCTTGAGATACGGCCAGTGCTCCACATGCACATGCGGCGGTAGCACTGCGTGTGCAGTGTGAGCTCCATGAGCTCCACTGTTGCGCCCCAAGTGCTGAGCGCAGCCAGCGGCAGCGCTGCACACAGACAGTGCTGCTCAGCAGAAGTGCTAGTGGCGGCGTCGCCGCGCTGTTGCCCATGCCGCGCAGGCAGCTGTGGGCTGCCTCCCCTGCCCCCCCGCCCCCTGTCAATGATGTCGCAGCGTCAGTGCGGGGAGGGTACCGTATTAGTGTAAAAGCGGAGCTGGCGTTCTTGCGCGCCCGCATAGCGCCATGTAGAACAGGAGCGTTGCGGTTCAGCAACTCCGTTGGAGCAGCAGCGCTGTTGCGGCTATGGCCCTGCTGTTCATGCAGCTTCCACAGGGTGTGGGGGTGCTGCCACGCATGGTGGCGGGAGTCGCCATGCCGCAGCCACAGCTCAGCGGTGAGCGCCGCACACAGCCGAGGAAGTTGCACGAGTTGGCTTGGGGCGGAGCCGGTGGCAGCGCCAAGCCAGTAGTGCTACCAACATTTTTCCTAGAACTTTCGACTTATTAGTTTCATCGTACTCTCTCGCTTCATGGTTTTGGTGTTGTATTGAGGGGAGTCCGCAAATGTCCAATTTCCAAGGACATATCACCAAAAACAACCCATGTAGGCCCAGGTTTGATGTCAAGTGTATCACGTGTTGCGGCACCACAGCTGACAGTCGCTGCTGTCATGTGCATGCGGTGCGCAGCGAATCGCCTGCGGTCAATGGCAGCGCCAAGGAGGAGGGCGCTGGCACGGGCGCAGGCGGCGGCGGCGGCGCCAATGGCGCGGCCAACGGCGAACACTCTTTCTTTCGGATGGAGGGGGAGAGCACGCGCGTGAATGGCAGCAGGGCCGCAATGGGCTCTGTCAGCATCAAGGTGCGCCATCATAGGCTTTTGAATTTTTTTCTAATTTAATAGACTGTTCGGTGCGGATATAACCTATTTCAAAAAAGAATAATTTTCCCTAAAAGGAACCCGAAACCAAGTGATCTAAACTTGAACAGGTTGAGACTGTCGTGGAAATCAATTAGGCTTGTAAAAAAAGCCACGAATGAAATGGTATTTAATTCCGGGTCAAGGTTTTTTATTTTTTAATTTCTCACGTATTTTAATTCTTTTTTTAGCTATGTGTTCACGATTTCACCCGCAGGTCCAACACCCCAGCCTGCGTTAAAACACGAACAATATGAAATGGTGTATGTAAGGCTGTTTGCGACACGCTCTTCTGGTCCCGCTGGACTCCTCCCGGCGCGTGTTCTGTTGACGCTATGAGTGTCAGCCCCCGGGACGGTGTGGTTCGCATGCGTGCAGTGGCCTATGCCATGGCATGCCATGCCATGTCACGCCATTCCACGACATGCCATGCCCTGCCATGCCACTGCGTGCCATGCCAGGCTGCATCATGCCATGCCAGGCACGCCATGCCACGCCATGCCAGTGCGTCATCACGTCACACCAGGCCATGCCAGACCATGCCACGCCACACCATGCCATGCCAGGCACGCCATGCCACAAAAAGGAGACGTGAATGTGTGTCACCCCGTGGCACACACGGCACCATCCGCGCTCACGCAACTCCCTCCCGCTCCTGCCCCTGGCCGGCGCCGATGCAGGGCGAGAGCTTCTCGTGGGTGGACAGCGCGACGGCGCAGAAAATACAGGGCGCTGCAGAGCAGGATGCCCGCCTGTCCGCCGCTGGCCCCTCCTCCAAGGGGCGCCTCTCCGCAGCGAAACTCCTCAGCCGCCTGAGCAGCGGCGGGCCCAGCGTCGCGGAGCCCGCCGCGTCCATTCGCGGTGAATGTTTAGGAGAATATATTGTAATTTACTCGAAAGGCGTCAGCACAAGTACATGATTGTGGGGACATGCCCCAGCAGCACCCGGAGACTGGACGCCACAGAAGGCTTTACATGATTAATGGTGGAGGCAGAATCTAGGCAGAATCGTGCAGAACTTGCGCTAGAGAAGAAGGCTATTCTCAGATGGTTTACATACTTCGAGTATACTTTAGAAAGGCACGTGTTGCGTTTGATGTCATGTGATTTGCCTGATTGGGGGTAGGCTTGGGGTCCAGTAGTCCGCGCCAGCCCATGCGTGTGCTGCGCTGCGCTCCTGCCTGCTGCCGCTCCGCGCAACTGGCGGTCTTGCCTCGCTACGGCACTTCAGAATCTGCAAACACACCGCGTGCCATGACCCATCCATGCAGTGGGCCCCGCCCTCCCCCCCCTTCCTCGCCATGAGTGCTGGCAGCGTCTTTCCTGGTGTAAATGCCACTTCTGGTAGGTGCACTCAAACACATGGTTGCTTTTCCAAGTGGTGTTTTTTTTGCCATTGTAAATATGTATTCGTATCTTGGTTCTCACACCGCTGCCGTATACTACAAGCTCTGCCAGAAGCACCACAATTTGCTGCCGCCACCTCCCTTATAAGCGCACTACGGCTGCTTCCCCCCCCCCCCCCCCCCCCCCCCCCCCCCCCCCATCCGCCTCTGCAGCAGGCGGCACGTCTGAGGGTGGTGATGACAGCGGCGAAGAAGAAGAGGATGGCGCCATGGTGGCCGTGCAAACTGCGGGCAGGGGCGCGGCTGCTGCCGGTGCTGGCGGCGGCGCAGTGCGGCCTGTGACCCCCACCGTCAGCCTGCGGGACATACACCTGGAGGTAGACTCCTCTTGCTTTTCCATCCATCTAATGTGTACTCATCCATGTTGGATCCAGGCTTCTCTTCATGCGTCATTGTTGAAGTACATTTTCACATAAAAGGTATCGTTACATGCCAGTATTGCAGAGTTGGTGCGTGGAAATGGCATGGTATTCTGTGTACTGTCAATGCCACACCAGGTGTGCTGACACCTCGTGCTGCACCTGTATGCTTGGCACAACGGGTGTGACACCCATACACTGCACCTGGCCACCACCACTTGCCACCGAAGCTGTGCACGAGTTCCCATCAGCCGCCGCTCCGCCTAAGTGCTGCTGTCGGCCGGCGCATGCCCCTCGCACACATAAAGGAAGCAGCGGAAATGCGGCGCAGGAGAGTGCTCAGCCTCGGCCTCTCAGGCAGAGTGACTGTCTGAGCACATGAGTTTGCAGCTGGCTTGGCATGCATACACAGCACAGGAGTTTCCTGTCAGCCAGCCGCCGCTCCGGCTGTGTACCTGCTGTTGGCGGGCGGGCCCCTCTCACAGGCGCTGTCTGTGTTTTGCCGTGTGTGACTGCTGATGACAGGTGCTGCCGGGGCAGCTGGTGGCCGTCGTTGGCGCGGTTGGCGCAGCAAAATCATCCCTGCTCATGGCCGTGCTGGGAGAGCTCGTGCCCATTGAGGTGTGTGAACACCGCAGCATTTCTGGTGGATTTTCTACTTTCGACACAGCAGGCTGTGTGTGGCACCGTCTGACCGGCTGTTACTGTTACATGCCGTTGCGTTGTTTGAAGAGCGTACGTCCTCTGCATACTATACTTACAATACACTGTGAGGTAATCATACACAGGCACCCTTCGTCTTTTTGTGACAGTATCACCTTCCAGGTCTGTAACGCACATGAAGCTCGCAACCGCTGCCGTCCCCACATGCGTGAGCGCCCCTTGAGGTCACATGGCCGCATTCCCCCATCTTTCCCTAGGCTGAGCACGCAGTCATAACAGCAGTGCGAGAGACACAAATGTATGTTGCACTCATGTGTGAACTGTCAGCCCGGCCTCCGTGCGCCCACAGCAGCGCCACTACTACAGTATACTTCAAAGAAGTATCAGAAGTGATGCTGCTGCAGCCTGCGCACTAGGGGCCCTCGCAACGGCTGCTCAGCTGACGCGTCATCGTCCCTTCCCGCCGTGAGTGGCGCAGCATGTGGGGGACGTGCGTGTAAAACGACCTTTATAATTCAGAAGTATACCTGCATATATATGGATCTACTTCTTGAAGTGTCACTATATGTATACAATATAATAATAAAACAATAATAAGGCTTTGAAGTATGCCACAAGAAACAATACTTTGAAGTAATAATAATACTGTGAAGTACTTTGTAATAATCCTGCTCTGAAGTAATAATAACACTTTGAAGTAATGTTGTAGTGAGAGCATGGGCGGCTGCGCCAACCCGACAACGCGCGTACGCACCCGCCTTTGAAAACTGCTGCTGCTGGTGCTGAGCAGGGCATGGGTGTGCAGGTGGGCGGCGGCGGCACCGTTGCCTTTGCGCCGCAGGAGCCCTGGATACAGAACGCGCCGCTGCGCGACAACGTGCTCTTTGGGAAGGACATGGATCAGCAACGGTGAGCCTGACCGGCTCTTTTGGTTTTTAGAAGCCGGGTGCAGTGATCAAGGAGGGTGCGGGGTGTACACCATCACTTGGAATGAGCTGCACAGTCTTGGAAGTGCAGCCCCTTATCTATCATCAGAAGTCGCGTTGATCGCCCGTGTTAAATGCTCACACGCGCAACCCCTGATTACAGAAGTCACGTTGGTTGACTGTGTGGAATACTCACACACGCAACCCCCTGAGAAAACGTTTTGAAGGCAAGGGGGGGGGGGGCGTATCAGTGTAGCCTTCGAGCTCCGCGTGTGCTGAGCAGGTGCGTCATCTTCACACCCTGCTGGAAATGCACCATCTTCACACCCTGCTGGGCCGTCTGCACTCAGCACTGTCACGTCTTCTGCTGCACACCACGCCGCAGCGTTTGCGGCACCGCATCCACTGCGTGGCACAGCATCTCGTACACCATCTCGTACAAGGCACCCTCTGGCTGCCCCCGCCTCTCCGCACCACCTGTGCCCCCCCGCTTAACCACGGTATCCCCGCCACACACTACCACATAACCACCCACGCGGGCATTTACCCACGCCCGCCGCTGAGCCCCTACACACCGCTGATTTGCCTCAGTGTGTCCGGCTCAGAGTGGTGGTTTTCACAGAAGGTGCTGTGCTTGTGGCTGTCGCCCGCCGCCGCTGCGACAGGTACAACCAGGTGTTGGACGCGTGCGAGCTGCGCCGCGACCTGTCCATTCTGCCGTACGGGGACCTGACACTCATCGGCGACAGGTGCGTCCCCCCCCCCGCGGCAGTGGCACCGCCGCAGCAGTGGCGCCGCCGCCATCGTGTAGATCTGGCATGGTTACCATCTGTGTGGAGTTCAAGAGCCCATGGTTTCAAATACTACTGAAGTATGAATTGTTTTCCTAGCAGCTCTGGGCCCAAGAAGGGCGTCCTGAGGCGCCTGTCCCAACGAAGGGCTGACGGCGCCGCCTGTGCTTGCCGCGGCGCTGTGCTTGCCGCAGCGCGCATGCCGCTGGGTGCTGCAGCCGTACTTCTGCCCTGTCTGAGCCGCCCTTCCCCCTCCGTGTTATGGTCTGCCTTGCCAACGCCGCTGCCGCCGCTGCCAGGGGCGTTAATCTCAGCGGCGGACAGAGGGCACGAGTGGGGCTGGCGCGCGTTGCTTATGCGGACGCTCCGCTGTATTTACTTGACGACCCTCTCAGGTGAGCACTTAACTCCTGGGTGCCCACACACATGGTGTTTAAATCGCATGCGCTGTTTGAGGTAGGGCCTGCATGGTAGTGTACGGTGGGGGGGTATACCAACCGCACTGTCCGCATCGAAAGGTGCCACACTATCTCGTGACAGTAAGCCTGCAGACTACAGTAGCTGGAACGGTGCGTGTAAGCAACACAATCACGCCAAACCCGCACAACCCTTTTGCCACTCCACATGGTGTGTCATTACCCCGGGCTCTGCCAGCACGACCCCGCCGCTTTGCGTCACAAGCATCGTCCAGCCCGATTTTGCCCCTTTCCGCTTCTCGCAACCACCAGCTACAATATTGTGACCTCAAGTCTGCAGCACATGCCCTCACGTCTCTGTAATACGGAAACCTCAACCGTGCGCACATGACCCCATGTCTCTGGACACACCAACTTCAACTTCAACTGCTGTGCCACAAACTGCAATTTCAACTTCAACTTATGTGCCACAAAATTCAACTTCCACTGCTGTGCTGCAAACTTCAACTTCACCTGCTGTGCCAAACTTCAACTCCGACTTCAACTGTTGTGCCGCGCGCAGCGCCGTGGACCCCAAGGTGGGGCGCCACCTGTTCCGGCGCGTCATCTGCGGGCTGCTGGCCGGCAAGACACGTGTGCTCGTCACCCATCAGGTGCATAAAGCGCCCGCCGGTATGCGCATTGTGCTGTTATGGAATTCCGCTTCGGGCGCGGAAACCCCTCTGCACGTGGCGTGGGCGACTGGAAACAGCATGGTCAAGCGTGTGGTCCCTTCTTGCTAGCCGACAATATGCCATTGCTCAGCACCATGCACTCTAGTGTGTGTGCATCATTGCACAAGCAGAGGGCGGCTTGGTTGCTCACGCTCCTTCCAGTTGCGCACTCCCTCTGCACAGGGCTTCCCATGCCCCAACCGGAGTTTGATACGAGGATATGGTGCTGCTCATAGTTGCTTTACTGCAAGGACCGACTGTGTGTTCACGCGGGAGGCGGGAGGCAGCCATGCGTGGTGCTGGCATCCCTCATACGCTTCACAACAAGCATGCGCGCTTCTGGTTGCGGACACGCTGCAGCACAGTGGCCAGCACACCAATGTCCGCCGCTGACATTTCCGTGCGCTGCACCCTACCCGCCGCCCGCTGCCTCTGTTCCGCGTGTGTCGCCTCACAGCTGCAACATCTCAAGGTGAGAAGTGGCGGGTGGCTGTATTGGGCCTGAGGCGCGGGTGTTCGGCAGTAGCATAGAAAATCATACCTACTTTTGAAGTACTTGGCTTGTTGTGGTCTTGAACATGTGGCACTAGTAGTGTGCTCCTCTTCTGTGATGTTCTGAAATATCAGGATGGAATTATTAGCCGGAGCTTCCTGGTGCTGCATTACATTGTTGACTCTGGCTGCGAACGCACCTGGTGGGCATGGAAGCAGCGCAGCGGGCGCGCGCGCTTGCGCTCATGTAATGCTGTCACTGGGACACATGCCATGAATGTGTACGCATACCTACTGCGCAACTGATAGACTCCCCCAGGGTTATGTGACACGTCCAATGCCCAGTGACTATAGAAGTACTACGTAGTAGTTGAGAGCCGATAGAGTCAAAGTGCACAAGAAGGCTGCCACTCCGTGTGCCGCATGGCCGCCATCACACGCCTGCGCACCGCTCTGGACATGCTCGCAGCAGCAAGAGAAGGCAGGTATGGTCACACCGCCGCCACTGCCGCCGCGTGCGCATGCCTGCACTTGCTTGCCTGTTGCTGCAGGCGCCAGAGGTGGATCGCGTGGTGGTGATGAGAAATGGCACCATTGTGGCCCAGGGAAAATACGAGGTGCTAGCGGCGCGCGGTCACCTGGACGGTGAGTGCGGAGAGAGCGTAGGCAGGTGGTGGCAGGTGTGCCAATGGACTAGGACGGCAACCTTTGGTGTGGAGTTACAAGTCCTGACAGATGCCTGGAGGCCGGGCGTACGGGGAGATTTTGGGCAATAGCTGCCAGGTCTGCTGCTGCCGCTGAACGTGTGTGCTGCACGTCCTGCTAACTCGCAGCTGCTCGCCCTGGGAGCCGCCATGCAGTACACTTCCCAACAGCAGTGGTCGCACAAGCGACGGCGTATAACGTATTTCATACTTCGAAGTAGTTTTTTGAGGTGTGTCATACTACTGTAGTACTTGAAGTACCAAATAAGGCCTATTCCTGTGTGTTTGTACGCCAAAAGCGCGATATGGGGCTTATTTGCTGTGTAATTACGCTCATTGCAGCACGTGGTGCGGAGTATTCACAAACGCCATATGGCTTATAATGCAATTTTGATACGCTGTAACCCATCACCAGTCATGACGCATCCAAGCTCCCACCGCAGCGCCGCCACTCATGCTCCAACTCAGCAAGTACTTGCGTTGTGCCATGGTGCATCTGCCCCGTGCTTCAGGCCTGGAGGTGGATGTCGTGAAGGAGGCTGTCGAGGGGGAAGGAGAGACCCCGCACAGCAGAGACACCAGCGATGCCATTGGCGCGGCGAGTAGCACAGGCGGCGACGGCGAAGGGCCGATGGCCACACAGCGCCAGCACTCGGGCTCGTCTGAGCCTGTTGACACTGCGCTCATGGATGGTGAGTGGCCTGAAACCGTTTGTTGTTTTTGTCGTGTCACCCGCTTGCAGCTGCCGCTAAGGTAACGAGGGCTAGTGAGGGGAATAGGGGGGGGGGGGGGGGGGTGGGGGGGGGGGGGTGTTGGTACGGTGTACGTGCCTAACCTAAAACCGTTTGTGCAGTGTAAGGCATACAACATTGAGAGATGGCGGGTTTTCAACGGGGGGGGGAGGGGGGGCGGGGGGCAGGTCACAACCCATTTCAAAATCATTTCACCCTTGAGGGGCAGCTGCAGAGGGACCAGCTGGCATGTCTAGAGGTAGCACTCACCAGTGCCGGGCCTGATAGAGTGATGACGGATCCGCTGAACACCGCCTCGGCGTGCATTCCTGCCTGCTCTGCATGGTGAGCAGACACTGAGCGCATGAATGCGGCGCTGGCGGCGCCCGCCGTGGCCTTGGACGACGGCGGGTCGCCGGGGCGGCGGCTCACGGAGGCGGAGGTCGCCGCACAGGCGCAGCGCAGGACCTCGCGGCTCTCCAGCAAGGTGCGCGCATGAAAGCCCTACTTCTCTTATACATGCAGCAGTAGTTTCATTTATTGGTGCTTGTGGGGGTGCAAAAGCCCATGTCGTGCATGCCAGCACGCTCGTGGCCGTGGCACATGCGCGGAAGTGTATGCACACAAACACTCAAAGCGCTCTGAACAACCAAGTTCGATGATTACAGTGGTATTGGTGGTGTGGCATCGCCTGTGTGCACACTTTTGGATGTCGCGCTGTTGCGCGCGGCAGCGCATGTGAGGCGGGCGGAACGCATGGTCAGCAGGTGCTGTTGGCAGCGACGCAGCGGCGCTGAGTTGTGGCTGCTACTGTAGGTTGCAGCTTTGCACCAAGCACTCCCACTGGTGCACTGGGTATGGCTCACTGCTACGTCTCAGCAGCAGCGACTGCGGAGTTCAAATCACCTGGGCCGGGCTACCACCATGCTTGTCGTAGCCCCCCAATTCAGCTGTGCACGTGGCAGGTGTGTTTGGTGGTCAGTGACACGCATGCACATTCCGTGACACTGTTTCACAGTTCTGCAGCGCCACACTGCAGTAATGCCCGCGGTATGACTGCACACGTGGTACATGCAGGGCTTGCAGCCAGTGCACACGCCCCCCATTCTCTCCCATCGCAGTTGCTGCAGTCACTCGGCCGCCCGGCTACGCCTGACTGTCGCCGCCACTGCCTGCGGACGCTGCCGGCCCTGCGCGCATGCAGGCCACCGACCGACCAATGGCGGTGGAGGACACTGATGCCCATGGCGAGAAGGATCATCTGGACCAGGACGGGGCTGTGGAAGAGCGCGAGGTTCGTGAGCCACTCTGACACCTGCAAGTGTACCTGCCCGCGGCATGCCTTGTTTAGCGCGCGCTTGGCACACCTGTGTGGCGGCGACCGTGGCAGTGGTCTGCGGTCGTAATATCCCACAGCACGTGCGCAGCGCTTACACTGGTGGGGGACGGTAATACAGGCAACTTTGTGCACCCGAGTACTGGGACAAGTACACGTACCTTGCGTGGAGTTTTTGGCAAAGAAGTATGTATATTAGTCATAGAGACATGAGGGCATGCGAAGAAGTACGGGACAGTATCAAAAACTTTTGCCGCGCGCAGACGCGGCTGCCGTGCGCAACCGTCCGCTGGTGCTGTGTGCACTTGAGTGCTTCCGAGAAATGGTTTAGTGATCTTGAATGCAACACACGGGACAAAACACCGCTGTACCCGTCAGTCCGCTGCAGGCCGCTGCAGGCCCCACTGCGCAGCAGCGGCGGCGCCTGATATAGTACCACACTCGCGCGGTCATGCGTGCCCCTGCTAGCCAGCGTTCCAGCACTTGTACCGCCCCTCTTGAAAGTTGCTCATGGCACCCGCCACAGTTCTGCAATGATCGCTCACAGGCTGCGGCCTGGCATCTTGCCCAGCCGCGGCAGCATCTGGGCTCAGCAACCGTTAAGCGCCCATGTGCAGCAAAATACCGGAGGTAGGGACGAAAACGACCGGAAAGTTGAAGAAGGGCGCACGGCTCACACACACGCCACCGCTGCCGCTGCTGCTGCTGCGCGCGTGCGCGTGCCGCTGTGCAGGTGGGCAGCGTTAGGTGGAAGACTTACCTGCAGTACGCGCGGTCAGCCACAAGTCCCCTGGGCGCCATTGCCCTGTTCATCCTGCTCGCTGCAGGGCAGGCGCTGGTGCTGGGCGCCAGCATCTGGCTGGCCCAGTGGAGCCGCGCCGACGACCAGGTGCGGAACCCCCCCAATGCCGCTGCACCTGCATTTGAAGACGCAGCGGATTTGTAGTCCGGGCTGTCCCCACACAATTTGCCCGCATAGATGAGAAGTGCCCTCCCACCCGCCCACAGCGTGTGTCCGGCTCACTTGGCTGTGCTGCTGTCGCTACCGCTGCTGCCGCCGCTGATGCTAATGCTGATGCTGCCGCCACCGCCGCCGCCGCCGCCGCTGCTGCTGCTGCTGCCACCGCCCTACTGCCACCGGTTGCTGCCGCTGCCACTGCCGCCACTGCTGCCGCCGCCGCTGCTGACTGCTGCTGTCTTTCGGCCACCACACAGTCCAACAACAAGTGGGTGCTGGGCCTGCTGGGGTTCACGCTGGCGGCGCTGCTGGTGTCCGTGTGCCGCGCGGAGGCCACATTTGCGGCCCTGGTGGAGGCATCCCACCGCCTGCACGACAAAATGCTCGGTGCGAGAGCGTTTCAACGTAGTCCGAAATGCTCTTTTCTCGCATACAATTGGCATGCGTGGCTGTGCCACTTGAGCGTTGAGCGATGTCATGTGACTGCATGGACGTGGGTGCACGCCCCAGGCAGGCAAACATCCTCTGGCGCATGTTGTGGGGGTCGGCCTAAGCGTGCGGTGGCTTAGACGCTTTGCTTTTTTTACCACCGCGCGCATGCGTGGCCGTGGCTTGTGGGCTGCGGCCTACTGCGGCGGCTGATGTACGTTGTGCTGCCAATCGCGCTTGGCATACCACAATCACTCTGCCAAGTGGATCAGAAGGGTGGGTGGCGCTGCCCCAAGCTGTGGCAAGCTACGTATCCCGACCCTCTCACACTGCAGCTGCCTAGGCCCGCTTGCCCCATGGCTTCTTGCCCACGCCGCCGCCTCTAACGCCGCCGCCGCCACTGCTGCTGCTGCCGCCACTGTCGCCACCGCCGCTGCTGCCGCCGCTGCCGCCACCGCTACTGCTGCCACTACCGCCCCTGCACGTGCGCAGCGCGCGTCCTCCACGCGCCGGCGTCCTTTTTCGACTCGCGGCCCGCCGGGCGCATCATGAACCGCTTCGCGGGCGACGTGTGCGTGGTCGACGACACCCTGCCCATGACCGTCTTCGACTTTGTCACGTGCTCGCTCATGGTGCTAGGTGCGCGCGCACTGCTGCCGCCGCGGGCCACACGCTTGCTGCTGCGCTCATCTGCCGAACCGTCGACGTGTGCGCTGCAATGCAGAGCATGTGCTTGCCCGGGGCCCCTGTGACTTGGTTCTGCACAGGAGCTTGCATGGCTGCGCCCCCCCGGCAGGCGTGTAAGCGATGCCAACCTGGCTCCTGTGTGCGTCACACGGCGTTGGCACGTATTTCCGGCTGTGCTGGACTTACACAGACCACCGCCTGGGAGCCCTTTGTGACAGCATGCGCGCGCCATGTGCACAGCACTATGCTTGTCCGCTATAAGTTGCAGTCGATGGTTCTAGCCAAAACCGCACTGGGCAGTGCTCCATGTGCAGCCACGCCAGACGCATACGCATATTACATCACTGGGCAGGGCATCTCGCCTCGTCAGCCATCATGGCGGCTGGCACACCTGCGGCTCTCTCCTGCCAAACACACGTGCCGCTGCGCCGCAACGCCCGCCACCCTACCTGCCGCACCGCTGGCGTCGCCACTGCCAGCCCCGCCCTGCCCCTAAGTCTCACACCCAAACGGGGAGCGGCAACGCCCCCTTGTCACAGACGCAACGGCAGGCATCACTCCTTGTGCGTGCTCTCGCCCACCCCCAGCCGCCTGTCATGCACACCCTGCACCACGGTCTCACGCTGCCTCCTCTCACCCACCCCCTGCCTCCTGGCGCGCACCCTGTACCATGGTCTGTATCACTCTGATGCTCGCGCATATGTGTGTGCGCGCAGGGTCCCCTATACCATGGTCTCACTCTGCCGCTTGCGTGTGTGTGTGTGCGCGCACACAGGGTCGGTGGCCCTGGCGTGCGTCATCAACCCGTGGGTGCTGCTTTCGCTCATCCCCGCGGGCGTGGGCTTCCGCTACCTCCAGCAGCTGTACCTGAGCACCAGCAGAGAGGTCAAGCGCCTGGAGGCCGCCGCGCGCAGCCCCGTCTACAGGTGCGCGCGGGCCACATGAAATGACTTTCAAAAACAGTAGTTTTATTTATTTGCACTTCAAGCCGACGTCATGTATGCCAGCACGCCCACTGGTGCCCATGGCAAAGGCATGGCAGTGTGTGAACTTCACTATAGTAAAGGGGAACAAAGAGGGCGGCGAGCATGTGCTGAGCACAAGGGGGCGGTAGCTGGCGGCAGCTCGCCCTCTGCTGGAGTGAGCGACCTGCTGCTTGTGCACACAGGCTGGGCCGGCAGTTCATACAGGTTGGCGAGCCCCGTTGCCGTGGCTGGCGCAAAATGCCAGACCAAAGCCCGAGTGTTGAGGTTTGTTGGTCACAAGCAAGTAGCTTCGGTTCTACATGCGCCAGTCAGGCCCCGCAAGGGAGGGCCAAAATCACGTCCAGTGTAGGTACGTGGTATTTGTTTCAGCTGGCGTGCTGGCAGTGGCAGTGCTGCGGCCCAGCGCGGTGGCACCGCAGCACGCAGGCGTGTGTGTGCAAGTGACCAGCAACAACGGAGTGGAGAGGGGCCGCAATGCGTGCGCGGTGGCAGCCCACCTCCTCCAGGAGCGTCACTGCAGTTGGGTACTGGTTACACGCTGTGGGTGGGAATGGCGCGCACTGAAGAGCGGGGCCCAATATGCTGTGGTAACGTTGTTCTGCTGCATGCACAGCAACTTTGCCAAGTGCCACTCCTCTCTGCATTAACCTGCTGTGGCAGCGCCTTACACCAGTGGTGAACGCACCAGTCCCCAGCTGCCAGGAAGGTGTACAAACACCCTTGTGTACAGCTGGCGAGTCGCACCAACAGCGCTCGTTGCGTACATGCCTGCGCGCCGCTTATCTCTGCCATGTTTTGCCTGCATTTTGGATGCTGAGCAGCTGCCTTGCGGAGACCCTGGATGGTCTGGCCACCATTCGCGCGTTCGGCGCGCAGTCCCGGTTCCAGAAAACGTTCCGCGAGTTCCAGGACGGCAACACCAAGGCGTACTACGCGTTCCTCTTCACGGGACGCTGGCTGGGCTTCTGGTGAGCGCCCACACCCTGAACTATGTACTCTACTATAGTATATTTCTACACTAGAAGTAGCATATTTTGATCAGTCCTGGTTTAGATATCATTCTTCATATCAATGCTGCGCTAATTGACCCATCTTTGGCTATCTGGAATAGTTTATGCCCTACTTCCATGATGCGAAGTAGTGTCTGTTGGTGTTTTATCAGATGGATCATCTGCCGCCGCCACCCCCTGCCGTGTGACACGTTGCCGTGTTAACCTTGAAGGCTGCAGCGAAGTAAACTCTTTCGATGCTGGTCGATGAAGGTAGCGAAAGTGGTATGTCATCCATGCATGACGCCAGCCTAAAGAAGACCCCGTGTTATAGTTAGACCACACAGGAACTGCAGGCTGTATCGTACAAAACACAATCAAGAGTGTCGTATAGTAGTACAACTCAAGTTGACTCTTGCTTGTTCATTGGGCGCCCCTGTACCTGGTCACAAGCTGCGGCCGAACGCGTGCTGCCAGCGCCGTGCTTTGCTGGAGCGCCGGGCGCCACCTCCTTCTGTGCATATACGCGCGGCAGCAGCTGGTGGTGTTCCGCGATGCAAACAACAAAACGATCCCCCCCTGCAGCATGCGCACAGAGCTGTTAGCTGACACATGACCTTGGTGCGTTGCTTGTGTGTGTGTGACATGTGTGCACCACAGGCTGGACATGGTGGTACTGGTGCTGCTGGCCGCGACTACCTTTTTCAGGTACCCCCCCCCCCCCCTCCCCTCCCCCGCCTGCGAATTCCCCGCAGAAAGCGTCCTGGTGCTGCCGCGCCTTGGCCCCCAGCCAGGGATTGGGCATGCAACCACAGTTCCAGCGCTACTGCACCAACCTCTGCCGATTGGCAGCTGACGCGCGCACATTGCAGCGGGGTGGTCGCCGCGCGAAGCTGCACTGCACTTGGGATGTGTGTGAAAGGTCACAGCCTGTAACATTTTCTCTTACTCTGCACAGCTCTACAACGCATGTAAACACGGCACATGGCACAATGATCTAAACATTCTTGTGCGGCATGTACGCCGTGTATCGCATCCTTGGGTGTAGAAATACTCATATATATATATTCAAATTTCATTCATCTTTTATTTTTTAATTTTATTCAGAAGTGTAACATACCCGTGTACGCTGCGGACCCACCACTAGTGGTGGCCTTCTCAGCCTGCACCCACCTACGGCTGCCTCCTGCTTTGCTGCTCTCCGTGTACGCTCGCAGCGTGGCGGTGAATGAGGCCGGCAACGGCATCAACCCTGGTTACCTTGGCGCGGCGCTGGCGTACGTTATCCAGCTGGGCGGCCTGTTCCAGTGGGCCGTGAGGCAGAGCGCGGAGGTCGAAAACCAGGTGCGCGCGCACCTCCGTGCTGCTGTGTTTAGCTGGGGTTTTCGGCTACTGGGGATGGGTCATGGCGTACAACGTATTTATTCTTTCGCAGTACGGTACGTAATACAAAGTACGGTATTTCGACTATTTCTACACCCGAAAACGGGATATACGGCCTATTTGCCGTGTAAATACGCGCATTTGCATACGTTGTGCGCCATATTTACATGCCAAACGTTGTACGGCCTATAATACACAGCCAATACGCGGTGACCCATCACACCCTCTGTGCCCCAGTCATTGTGGGGCCGCCCACCCGCGCCCATCCTGCGTTCCGCACATAACTTATGCAATGATGGGTCACAGCGTATAATTATACAACTTCGCATTATACGCCGTATCAAGTATGCAAATACGGCATAACATTTTCAAATGAATGTGTCTATAGGGCAAATACGTCGTATATGGCGTTTTTGGGTGTAGAAATACGTTCAGATACGTTGAAATACTTTGTGTTCTGTATAACGTTTTCAAAATACGTTATACCCATCACTACACACAAGTGGCCCGCTGCTCCTGGCTCAACGCTTGGTGCAACACACAAACAATACAGTAGACCGGCCACCCATTATATCGGCCAGTTTCAAGAGCTGCATGTCAGTTGCCCAGCCTTTGGCCGGCCAGCACGGCGACTGTTTTTCAGCTGTTTTGTGGGCACATTTGCATAGGGACATGCTCCAGCTACAGCGGCTATGCGGGTGCACTGGCCACTCAAGCCACTTCGCACAGAGAATCTACATGGCGGATGGTTTACTCTAACTGGGCTGGTCTGGGAAGTACTACAGTTCATGCACCCGCATGTAACTCCGCTGGGGCAGCGAGCCCTGAAAAGCCCTGCCTGGGAAGTACTACTGTAGTACTTGTTTGTAGTTGTAGCTGGCGGCTCAGCCCTACCTGCCAGCAGCACTTCTTGCTTTTGGTTGCACATAGTTGTGAGTTCGTGTAACTTCACATGCTTCCGGGCATGTACCATATACTGCACGCACGCTGGCATGCATGGCATGGGCTCTTGCACGCCCACAGGTGCAAACAACTAAAACCACTGCAGTAGTACTCATCCTGTGACTTCCCTGCTGCTGCTCCCCCCCCCACCCCCATCGTTGCGCCTTCAGATCATATCTGTGGAGCGCATCCTCCAGTACTGCAATGTGGAGCAGGAGGCTGACTGGGAATCGCCGCCAGGGCAGGGGCCGCCTGCGGACTGGCCAGCCCAAGGGGCCGTGGTTGTTAACAACCTGTGGGCGAGCTACAAACCGTCACTGCCTCCTGTGCTCAAGGTGGGCCCAGCTGGCGCTGTTGTCGTCGAAACAGCAACAAGACTTTCTGCAGCAACTCCAAAACCCATTAGCAGATGGTACAGTAGTTGTTGAGATGAAAACTTCGTGGGAAGTAAATACTTCAGTACAAGCACATAACAGTACCGGTGGTACTAGTAGAATTTGAGCAAGAAAACCTTTGTGCAGACAGGTGCCGCAGTTTAGCATGGCTTTGTGTCATGCGCGCCATGTTGTGCGCTGCCCCTGGCCCTGCATCCATGCTCACTCATCGCCTGTATGGGGGGCATGTCATGCCCCATGCACACGGAAGCCTGCCATGCATACGCCATGGCCCATATCATCCAAGTTGAAACTCCCAGTAGCAGTAGGGGCACCATGCTCCCCCCAACCACAAGTACACGCGAGCTCTGTGAGTGCATGGCGCACCACATGCAGTCCACAGGAACGCCCTTTAACGACATCAGCTGGCAGCGGCATTCCCTCTCACGCCTACCCACCTGCAGCATCATGTAGTCACCTGTCACCGCCACACGCTCACGCTTCATCTCTGCCCTGCGCCACAGTACACACGCTGTTGCCACTGCGCTCACACCCGCCGCCGTGTGTGCCCCCCCCTGCTCTCTCACCACCACAGGGCCTCTCGTTCAACATAGCCGCCGGCAGCAGCTGCGGCGTCGTGGGCCGCACGGGGGCGGGCAAGAGCACCCTGGTGTCATGCTTCTTCAGGTGTGAGCTGATTTTTGCAGCAGTGAGGGATGAAGCAGGTCCCCATACTTCCAAGTACTACTAGGCTCTGAAGGAAACAAGTACATTTACTCATCAGTTATGTTGTTTTTCTTATGCCTGTTTGCCGCCCCCGAGGCTGACACTGCTTACATGTCTCTCTGGAGGCTGACGCACCAGCAGCCTGGCGGGTCCTGCTCAGCAGCTGTGGGTTTGCCACAAGGCCTGCTGCCTGCTGCCTGCAATGGCGGTGTGTGCAGGGTGTGTGTTGCGGTGCTGCTGCAAATGGCTGCCCCACGCATGTTGTATTGCAACCGCGTCGTGCGCTGCCGCGGCAGTGTGCGTGCACTTGCTGCAGCGCCGCTACCACCGCAAGTGCGCTGCAGCCCCCACCAGCAGATGAAGCCACGCTTTGTGCTCAGCATCATGCTGCTGCTCAGCAGAAAACGGCAGTTGTATTTCAACCGCGTTGCGCGCTGCCGCGGCTGTGCGTGTGCAGGCTCGTGGAGTACGAGCGGGACAAGGGCTACATTGAGATGGACGGCATCAAGGTGGGCCGTGCACCGCCGCGCCAACGTGTCCGCAGCGATGTGGCTGGCCTGCCCGCCATACTGTGTGTCAATGTGCGCCGTCTGTGCTGAGCAGACTCTTGTCTTCTGTGCTTGCCAGTGCGGGGCCGCCTGATGTGACCGCTCCATTGACATGCTGCGTTCCCCTTCCGTTTGCAAGCGTGCACTTGTTTGTAACACGCGCCTGCACACCGCCGTTCCCTGCCACCTTGCGCTCTGTAGACATGCGACATTGGTCTGCACGAGCTGCGGGGCAAGCTGAGCGTCATTCCTCAGACGCCCTTCCTTTTCAGCGGCACCGTGCGCCTCAACCTCGACCCATTTGGGAGGTGTGTACTTCCCGCCGGCTGTGCTGTGCATGCCGCTGACAGGCGGCACCGCCCCCTTGCCACCGCTGACCATTGCCTCAAGCCCTTGCAGTGCAAGTCACACTGTTTTGGGGCTGTCGCTGCTGCCGCTCGCGAGGTATCAAATGCCCTGTATTTGTTTCCACGGCAGGCTAGCTGGCCGGCGCGCACACGCCGCAGCTGCCAGCGCTGCCTAGTACGCGGACAACCCCGCGCAGCCGGTGTGACCAGGGTGCAGCGCGCGTCGGTGCCGCAGCTGCCGGCGCTGCTGCCCCCCCCCGCCGCTGCCCTGCCAACGGATGCTGGCGGCCAAGTCAGTTTTCACAGCGATGACACCGCACTCCGCATCTCCACACGCTGCCAGCGACGTGCGCCCCCGCCACAACATCCTATCCAGCATACTCCACTCACGCATAGCCGGAGCACCAGCGGTTTGTGTGCCTGACAGCGACCGCGGCTGCACTGCTGTGTGGTCGACCACTCGCCCCCCCCCGCCCCTGCCCCCCGCTCAACCTTCCACCCTTGGTGCGGTCCGCCGTGCTGCCGCCGCGACTGCCGTTGCGCACAGGTATAGGGATGACGCCATGTGGAGCGCGCTGGAGAGCGTGCAAATGAAGTCATACGTCGCAGGCCTGCCCGGCGGCCTCAGCGCGCCCATCAGCGAAAGTGGCTCCAACCTCAGTGTGGGGCAGGCAAGTGCCAGCCTATTGTGTATTGCACTTGCGTGTGTGAGTTCAGGGCACGAGCCGCCAGTAGCACAGCAGTTACGCCTGCAACTGCTTCCCAGCGTTGGTGCCACATGGTACCGCGCCCGGCTTGTCGCGCACCACTGCATGGTGGCACCCGCAGATCGTTTGTTGCGCTGGCGTGCATGTGACCACGGTGGGTGCGCTGCGCCTGGTGCTGCACGCCTAATAGTGTCAATGCTGCTGCCGCTGCTGCTACTGACGCTGCTGCCGCCGCTGCTGCTGCCGCCGCCCCTGCTGCTGCCGCCTCCACCATTGCTGCTGCCGCCGCCGCCGCCGCTGCTGCCGCCGCC
>JAULBY010100640.1:0-28067 GCA_032358315.1 Ophiocytium majus
TGCGGAACAGTGGCATGCAAT
This sequence comes from Ophiocytium majus, assembly GCA_032358315.1. Classification (NCBI taxonomy): domain Eukaryota; class Xanthophyceae; order Mischococcales; family Ophiocytiaceae; genus Ophiocytium; species Ophiocytium majus. Next base: position 22 of record JAULBY010100640.1, read on the forward strand.
GACACAATGCAGAAAGCATAGCAGAATACCACCAAGAAGCACAACAAATGCAACAGCACAGGACCCAGGATTGACGCACATGACCATAAGGAAGTGGCCCTGAGGTTTAGAACATAAGTGCACCCCCTGAGATAACTGTGTGTACCTAGGTAGACGCAGGGTGTGTAGCCAGCAACAGTGGAAAACGCCAGCAAGTCATCCCAAGTCACGCTACTCGCATATGGGGGGGCAGTGACCCATTGGCCAGTCCACAATGCGGCAATAGGTACGGCACACATGCTAAGCATGCTCACTCCATGCCATCAACCACACACTGCCAATGCGGCAACAGCTGCGGCACATTCCAAGGCATCAGCGGCAGCACAAGCCTGTGGCGCTAAGAGGCGCGGCACCAACCAGTGGCACAAACCAAGCCGCAAACCCACCACAGTGCTTGCACCCCGCCTACATGGTGCACCTCCACTGCCACCCCCCCAGCACCCCTGCTCGCAACAAGTCCCCGCCAGGCCCCCCCACACACCCTAGCTGCTGCCGCCGACGGCGCTGCCGCTCCCAAGCGCCTTCAGCTTGGCGCACACCTGCTTGTGTGCGGCTTCCCAGTGCAGGCACTGGCACTCCTTGCCGCAGTACCTGACGCGCCTGCACTGGACGCACCCGCGCAGTCCATGCGCCGCAGGCACGCCGCAGTGTGCGCACTGTGCCCACCCAGTCCGCCTCCCAGTGGCATCAGGGAAAGCAGCCACGCCCAACGCCACCTCCGCCATCAGCACATGGTTGGCCTGCACACCATGCACTGAAGCGACGTAGGGAAGGTAACGCGCCAAGTGCGCCTCCAGTTTCGCGCCACACACAGCAGCCAGCGGCAACCCTTGCAGCACAGCGACCTCCGCCAGCTCAAAAAGGCGGGTTGCAGCTATGGGGGTGCCGTCGAGCGGAGCCGGCGGGTGTGTTTCTGTGCACACCGCTCCCTTGCCCGGGCCGGTGCAGCCCGCTTGCACGCACTCCATGTAGCGAAGCCCTCTCAGCAGCGCGCTAGCACGCCTCAACGATGTGGTGCCGCGAGCGACCGGCTCGTCTGCCGCATGTGTACTACTAGCCTCGAGCAGCGGCACGGCAGCCGCCCTCGCCGAGGCCAGAGCCCTTTCAACCGCCCTGTCCGTATGCACCTCCTCTTGCAGCCAGGACAGCTGGTATGGCAGGCACAGGAAGCAGTGGCTTGGTGCCACAACCCGGCTCACCACCAGATCCACTGCAGCATCCTCTGCCATTGCCCATTCGAGGGCAACAAAGTCCAAGCCGTTGCCTGCGCCGCCTGCTTTGGCAGCAACTGTCCTCAGCAGTATCTGCAGCTGCTCCTGCCGTGGCGTGGTGCGGCAGCCCATGCACTCCCAGCGGGCTTTCTGCAGCGCCTTGCTGGTCAGAGGGTTGTACTCTGGAAGCGCTGAAGGATGCATGCTTGGCGACAGCGCTCGCAAGGTCCGACCGGTGTCCAACGCGGGCAGGGCGTCGGCGGAGACTCTCGGCACGATGTAGCTGGTGCAGCCGCTGCGGGGGCAGCGCACGCCGCTGGCCATGTCAGGCGCCTCGCACCGCTCGCACTCGCACCACTGGTTGAAGTGCGTTGCCACCCACGCGCGCCGCATGTGCGTGGGGAAGTGCCGCTCCACAGCACCCCACTGGAACGTCGTAATGGGCTCTCCTTGCGGTATCGGGCGCAGCGCCACCATGCTCAGCATCCCTGGCGTTGGCGCGGACGTTGTGCGACAGTTGGGGTCGCAGGAGTGCGCTGCCAGGGTGGAGGTGGCATAAATGCCGCACGGCCGGTCGCCAGGGTTGGCGCAGTGCTGGCGGACGTCCGCTGCCGCACCATTGATTATGTCAGGCATGCGCTGCCGCCCAACTGCAGTCCCCACCTCAGGCTCTGAGAGGGAGGCGAACTCATGGAACTCGGCGGCAGTGAGTATGTCGAGCACGCGCTGGCGCCCAACCGCGCCCGCTCTCCTCCCCCCCGCCGCTTTGTTCAGGTCCTTGAAATTTGTGACGCTTCCTGCTGCAGCCGTTTCCACAGCGCACGGTGCCCCTCGAACCTGGGCTCTCCTCTGGTGTGGGTGAGCTGGGAGAGGACGGCAGCGGCATCTGGGCTCAGGGTGCTGCTGAGCACCTGTTGCACCAGGTGGCGCCGACTCTTGTACTCTAGAAGTGGTGCCTCTCTGATGACCAACTGCCCGGGTGCGAAGTCACGTGCCGCGAGGAGCATCCTGCCCAGCACACCCTGCTTAGCCTCCACCAGTTGCACCCCTGTCAGGTACTGAGTGTCCTCAACGGCGCTGCTGCTGCTGCCCCCGCGCCCTCCCTCCTCCGCTGCGGCTGTTGCCTCTGCGGCTGTCGCCTCCGCCACCCCCAACGGTTGTGCTGCTGCTGCTGTGGCTGGTGCCGCACCCGCACCTGGCACGGGTGGTGGGGTTTCAGCTGCGGTTGCAGGCACCGCTGCAGGCACTGCTGCTGCTGCTGTGTCGAGCAGGGCCTCGCCCCCGTTGCTGCAGCTGTCGCTATCGATGTTGCCGGTGCTGGTGACCATGTTGCTGTTGCTGGCTTGTGTTTTCACCTGCAGTCGCCAGGGCTTTGCTCTAGAGTGTTCACACTGCGGCTGGGTCCAGAGATGGCATACGCCGCTAGGTCGCAGTGTGCCAAGCAGCAGGGCCTGCACCCTCAGCGCGTGCTGCCGCCACCCCGCGCAGGCAACGCAAAGTGAACGTGTGTGACCACGATCTCTCGCAGCGCCAAACAGCCAACGTCTGGCTGCTCAGCAGCTGATCCCACAAAACTTAAAGTTGAACTTGGCACGTGCGCGCTGCAGGCACGCCATTTACGTACCATGTGTAGACTGTGTCACAGGCTCAGCTCATGTTCTCGATAGGTACCGCTGCAGCAATCATGTCGTCAATGTTGGCAGTGCATCCACTGTAGCAGTGCAGCTGTGCCTGTTGACAGCTGTCCCAGAGGCACAGGTGCCACCTAATAGCGGTACTGCATGCTCATGCTCCAGTGTTTTTCATGTGCATGCCATGTGCCTGCAGGACCGATCCCCCGGGTTGGTTTGGACCGTAAATTCACAAACCGCGCGCGTCTAACCTTGGCATGCTGCAGTTTGATGTTGTAAACACCGTGGCGCCAGCGGCGGCGCGGTGGCGCTTCAGCAGCTCCTACTCATTTCCCTCACTCCCTCCCTCCGCTCACCGGTACCAGCCCTTTCTTCTTTCTTTTTCCACTGGTTGCATGGGTCATCACCAGCAGACGCACACCACCCCTTTCCTTCCCCACATGGTGCTGGCACTGCCGAGCACACACCATGCCGTGTAGCACATCCCCCACTTCGCGACATGCCACAGTTTTACATGACACATGCCATGCTGCGGCTGCTGCTTGTAGGGCAATTGCTTTTACCATGCAACGGGGCGTGCAATGACGTGCAGGAACCAGCATCACCCACCAATACAAAGCAGACAAGGCAGCTGCAGCAGTAATACAGGTTTTGACAAGTCGGTCAAACCACACAGAGTGTGACACACTCAGCTGTGTCCCTAAGGGTTGGTTGAGCAGCAGCGCCGCAGCGTTGCCCAGCAATGTTGGGTATGTGCAAGAAACCTCATTCGTTGCTACAGTACGCGCAGACACTGCTGTGGCTGGGGTAAAGTGCCAGCATGCAGTCGCTTGCGTAGGGGTGCACCCCGTCTGCAGTACACCTCTGAATTGTGCGTTGTTGCTCGCGCAGTGCAGTGCCGATGCTCAGTGCAGCGCTTCTGTCACCCATCTACTACACCTGGTACGTGTCTACTACTGAAGTAGTAATACTTTGCCCCATCATCGCCATCGACCCGACAGGCAAGTGGGGTATATATACTTCGAAGTATGCACGTGTTTATACTCTGGCTCATTGCACGCCCACAAGTCTCAGAGCAAGACCGAATTGCAGGAAGTGAGTTCATGTCCGCTTGAGGCGCGGAAAAGCCCTGTGCACACGCGCACGGCTGGGAACGTGTAGCTGTAAAGTTAGCACAGCTTTTGCTGCAGCTACAGCGCCCAGTGAGCTACAGCTGTGGCCTAGGCAAGGAGCCACGTGGTTGAGAGGCAGGAGTGCCTGAGCCACAGAAACAGCAGCAGCGAAGAAAGCAGCAGCAGCGGCAAAACTGATGATGGTCGAAGTGGCGCTTGTCACTCTCAACAGCTCGTAGTTCAAGTATATTTTGAAACAAGACCAAGTTGTCATATCTATAAAAAAATGCGCCCTTTAAGGTGCGTTGCTAATGTGATACGTCACCAATAAATCCACGAAGTATATTGTACTTCAAAAACTGACACAACTCCTCGAAGGAAGCGGAGTTTAATAAGAGTACATGTACAATCTAGGGAGAGGCTACCTGCTCCGTGTGTGAATGTCAGCACAGCCCCCCCCCAATTACCTGCACCGCAGCTACACCGCAGCGCCCGCAACCCAGCAGCAGCCCCACTATGCCCGCGGCCACTGCGGCGACTGCACATGTCCCAGCAGCCACCTGCGCAGCCGCCGCTGGCTCTGAACTGCCAGTGGCCCCTCAGACGCCTACGGGTTTCACCCCCATCCGCCGCCCAACAGCTGCACTTGCCAGACCAGTGACCACCCCAATACCTACAAAAAACAGGCCGCCGCTGCACCCACGGCCCCTACTGCTACAACCCCACAGGAACGACAGGAAACCCAAGGCCGCGCCCGCTGTGCAACCCATGAGAAAGGACGTCACTAAAACACACCCAACACCATCATAGCACATGCCGCGGCGCCGCCGGTGCACTACCGTTCCGTCGAGGCAGCCACACCGCACTGTGGCTGCAGCTCCACACAGCTGCACCGCACTCACCGTAGCGACACCAAACTGCGCCGCCCAGCACGCACCCGCCGCAAAGCCCGCACGGGGCGGCACCACAGCAACATGCCTCAGGCCGCGCCCGCTGTGCAACCCACGAGAAAAAGAGGGCCAGAAACACACCCAACACTATCGAAGCACCTCGCCGCCGGTTCAGTACCCGCAGGCTTGCCGTTGCACCGACGCAGCTCAATGTGCCGTGGCTGCAGCAGCACATAGCTCACCGCTCACCATAGCCGCACGGAGCTGCACCGGCCACCGTACCACTGCGCGTGGGTACACAGCCGCCGCACGCGCAAAGCCCGCACAGGGCGGCACCACAGCGACATCAGCCTGTGTGCAGCACCGCCGCCAAGCACCGCCGCTGCGCCGCACCACTCGCTGCCGCGCCACCACCACGCACGCCAACACTCGCGCCAACACACGCAGTTGGGCCAGCACCGCGTGCGCTGCCGCGCATGAGTGGCGCCAAAGTTGAAGTTTAAGCTGAGGTTGGACTGACCTCCACCACCACCACATTGAGGTCAAACCAACCTCAAAATGCACTTCAACCTAAGACGCCACCCATGCGCAGCAGTGCACGCGGCGCTGGCCCAGCTTCGCCAACACCGCTGCTGCGGGCCGCCGCCGCTGAAGCATCACCACGGTGGCTCGCCAGTGTTTCCCGCCATGCTGCCGTTGGTGCCGCTGCCAGGCATGGGAGCGTGTTAACGCTCCGGTGAGCGTGCCCCCGCCTGCTGCACCGTCGTTGCTGCTGCTGGTGCTGCTCCTGCTGGTGCTGCGGTGCTGCAATTGCAGCTTCAGCTTCATGTTCAACTTGGGCCGTGTGGCCAGAGGCAGGGACGGGCAGCAGCAGCCGCCTGGTGGCGGGTGCTTTTGGAGGTCGCCTGTCACAGCATGGATGGCGCCAAGCCAGTCCTGCTGGGGGCGCGTGCATGCAAGCCACATGAAAGGCATACCATGAGAACTCTGTGATGCCGTGCCTGGCTTCCACCAGTCTCTCTGGGCAGTCCGTTGCATGCTCTGCGCACATGGACGCCATACAATTATGGTACTGTACTTGAAGTGTACAGTAGTACCACTATGGTGCTGGCCCTTCAGGCCCTTCAGCGACTCCTCTTGGGCATGCACACACCAAAAACTTAATGTTGATACATCTTGAAGTAGTACTACGAAGTACTTGTGAAGTAGTATGTACATGAGGATAGCACACTCATAGGTGGTGGCTTGAAACCGGGTATGTGAGCAGGCGCCACCTTGTGTGCAGAGAGTGTCACATTTGCGTCATACACGATGATAGTCAAGTACTTGAAGTATACTCTAGTACGAGTATGGCACTTGCCCTTCAACTCCTCCAGCCACTCCTGTTGAGCATGCACACATCAAATGTACTTCAGAAGTACTACTAGTAGTACTACTGAAGTAGTGTACACGAGCCATAGCATATGCATAGGTGGTGGCTTGAAAACGGGCGTGTGAGCAGGCGCCACAGGGCCGAAAGCACCAGTCGGGATGTTGCAGGGCCTCCGCTGCTGCTGCCATGTCACTGCCGTGTCACTGCCGCGCTGCTTTAAGAGGCGGGAAAACTGCAGCACTGTTGACCAGTGATGGGTCAGGGCGTAAAATGTATTGTACCGGTACATGTTCAAAAAAGTATATTATGCGTATTCCTTAAAGTATATTTCTAGCATGCATGCATGCATAGACATGAACTAGTCTACGTAGTACTGTAAGGTGCACAGATAGCACTACTTCATTTATGTACTGGTACAATAAACACCGGCATGCCGTGCAGCAAAGGGCGGCGAGCATAGAGAACAACAACTCTGCTGCTGTAGCCCCTCTGCAATCCCCACTCCCCACCCACCCCTTGGCTCCGCAAAACAGCCTTTCGTGCCGTGTCGCTGACTGCCATGGCGCATGCGCCGCGCCGCCCCAGCCCCTCGCACCTCTGATACTTACTTTTTTGAGCACAGTTCCAGCTGCTGCTGAGCACACACTGTGCCGCCGCCCCGCGCCCCTCCCACGTGCAACACTGCTGCTGAGCACAATCTCTGCCGTTGCTAAGCACAACCTGTGGTTCTGCTGAGCAAAATCGCTGCCCCGCGCCCCGTCTCACCTCTCCCACTTCCTCATACTTGCGGCATGGCCATATCCACACCATTGTGGGGGGGGACCTCCTCCGGCGCCGGGTAATCCTGCTGTCTCGTCTGCTGAGCACTCCCCCCTCTCGGCTGCTGAGCACCGCGGCCGTTCGTGCCGCTGCTGAGCCCATCCCTCTTGCGGTCAATGCCGCCACCACTGCTGTTGCTGCTGCTATCGCTGGTGCTGCCGCCGCCACTGTTGCCGCCACCGCTGCCGTTGCTGCTGCCGCCGCTGCTGCAGCTGCTGCTGGTCCCGCCACAGCCGCCATTGCTGCTGCTGCCGTTGCCTCTGCTGCTTCCATCCCTGCTGCGGTCGCAGCCGCCACGGTGGTAGTGGTGGTGTTGGCTGTGGGGCCTGAGGAGACGGTCGGCGCAGTGATGTCACATGCCGCATGCGGGGTGGCCCTGGTACATACTTGAAATATTGCGTAGAAGCTTGCAGCACACCGTCTTGAGCTCTCTGTGGGGTGTTCACGGAGGCGCAGTGAGCGCAAAAGGCACCCAACACGCAGTTATTATGCCACGTGCTAACTACTAGAGCAGTGTTATTATCATTGCATTCACTTAACCACGTATACAAACGCCTGCAGGGCTACATGGTTATGTCCGCCTGTCAGGGGTTACCAGTCAGCGGACAGCAACCCAAATTGCACAGGCGGGTTAGGTTATGGTGATCAGTGTGCAGACATACCAGAAGGCAAAAGAGCACTGGTCAAACGTCGACTGAGTGGGCCCGTTACGCGGCGCATCAGGCGTACACACATTGTCATAGTTGTCACATGCACATGCAGGCGGGCACTGCTGTCAGCCACTCGCCACGCCTCCAAGGCACCACGCACGTGTATACTTTGAACTATGCACTTCGACTACGTGAAGTACTACGTACTGCAGAAGTAGTACTTTGAAGTATATCAACACGCACACATACAAAGGTACAAGACATGTGCACATACTTCAGAAGTACTCATGTGTACATAGTTCACGTAGCACGTCAAGTAGCAAAAACACTTCCGGTACTTCAGAGGTACCTACGACAGTACGAATTGTGCATACACTTGTGTGTACTTCAGAAGTACGTACATGTAGTTCAACAGAGTATCTACTGATTGCCATATGGCATGTCACCCCGTAACACACATGCATACATATACCTCAAGTACTTTGAAATATTTCGGAGTACTTGGAGCATGTAATAACTTGCAGGTACACTGCATAAATGTACATACACTTATGAACTTCTGAATATGATACGAGGTGTACCACCATGCACTGCCGCACGGCTAGCTCACTCACACCATGGTCGGCCCATGGTCCGCAGCTCCAGCCGCCACAGCAGGTTGTACACCTACGCACGCTGCAGCGGCAGACACAGGGAGTGCATGGTATCACGACCACCACCAGAGCTGCCCATACTGACTATAGTAACCGGCAGCACACACGAATTTCACTCGCCCACAAACTTGCGGGCCGTGTCCACCCTTGAGTGCTTCACCCTTAGCCAGCCGCCTGCTTGTGTGTGTGCAGGCTGCGGGCAGTGGTGATCGTCACACTGGCAGCGGTTGCCATCACGCAAGCGGCTGCGCAGCGCAGTATGCGGTGTGGTTACGGCAGGCAAGTGCACAACGCCAGCGTCCTACACACACACAGCAACGGGCACCGTTCGAGCGCCGGCCCACAGTGCACACACATTGTCTCGTCTCCTGGCAACGCACAGCATAACTTTAACGGCGCGTAACCGAAAATCTTCCTCTCGTGGTCCATTGTGAGCGTGCAGCCCACCAAAATACTTGTAAGTAAAATCAACGCAAATCAAATCCAGTACAAGCACCAGCACATCAAAAGAGCACCTTGTAGCCTCTCCTGGCCAGGAAGCCAGCTACGCGTGTAACTGGCAGTGCGTAACCGACCTTTTCCTTGGGGTCCATTGTAACGAGCGTGTGCCTGGGTGCGTGGCGGCCTTGCCCTGCAGCACGGGGGAGAACTCCCGCACCTAACACAGAAGCCAGCGGTGTAAGCTGCAATGGTGGAGTCCACTGCAGCCTATGACGCGCCCCTTCACCCGCCACAGCCGCACCGCACCAGCCTCTGCCCGCCTACCACTCTGTTGCAGCCTCCGCAGCGCCGCACTCACAGCCAACAGCCATGCCAACGGCAGCAATAACACATACGAAGTACTAGTATTTATGCCAACTTTGAAATGCACCAGCTAGTGAATGCAACTCTCTAAATTATTCAAAAGCTTACATGCAGCTCGCCGGCAGTGTGCTCAGCAGGCTCAGATGCAATTGTCCCAAAAAGTTCGCAGGTTTTCAAGTACATGAACCGGAAGCACTCACCATGCACAGAGCCCGCCTCCAACGCCACTGCAGTCTCCCCCCCCCCACCACACCCGCGGCGCCTGCATCACCCGCTTCAGCCATTCTCTTGGCACCGCCGCATGGCGTTGCCAGCTGGTGATGCCGTCTCTGCCATGCCGGTGCAGCAAAAACAGGGAGTAAAAGACATTAGCCCCCCCACATGACAGGGAATACTTGAGCAGTATAAGATGCAGGCCGGGCATCATCAGCGAGTTGTGCACGACAAGCGCACATTCCCAATACGGTGCGGCATGGCAATTTGAGGGTCTCGGGCTTGAGCGCCCTCCACACAATATATGTTTACTTTGAAGTATTTTTTCACCACAGCCTTGCCGGCAACTTTATACTTCTGAAGTACTTCAAAAGGACGGCATCACCGGCGGTGACGCCCGCCGCTGCCGCGCCAGTACTGCTGGCCGAAATGACATATTCGATGTAGTTTGAAGTACTTGGTCAATGCAGATGTGATATCTTGAACAATTGCTCTTGTCGTTAGAACTTGTAAGCATTTCTGTTAGGCTGGTCTGCAAACGTGGTGTTTCACACCTGCAAACCGTTTCCTGGTACCATATAACTCAAGTACCTCAATAGTAATACTGATGTACACATAATACTACCGCAGCATGCATATGCAGTATGACATGCTAGCTGTACACACACACTACTAACTGTGGCCCCTTCCCTGCTGGTGGAGGGGCACCCCCTCAGTGCTGTGGGCGCTTGAGGGCTTTGTAGTAGGTTGTGCATAGCATACATGGCGCGTTGTTACATGGCCACCCACCATTCCGAGCAGACCCAACCTCTCCAGGTGTGTTCCCCACACAACACCCTGTGGCTCTTGCACGCCCACAAGTGCAAATAAATAAAACTACTTAATAAGAACGGATAAAATCAATATACCTGCACTTCACAAGTATACTTCAAGTACATCATAAATTGCGTATATTTATGTACAAGGGTACTTGAAGTATAGACTAACCCCAGCTGCTGGCGCCGCCCTTGGTAGCATAGCGTTCCCAGCAGTGATACTACCCCTGCCATGTGGGTGCCCCAACAAACAGTGAGTAAACAACAGTACGCCGCCCCACATGACAGGTTGTGCTTCAGCAGTATAAGATGCAGCCCTGGCATAATCAGCGAGTTCTGCAGGACAAGTGCATGTTCCTGATACGGGGCGGCATGGCGCTGTGTTCCTCGGGCTTGAGCGTTCTCCCACGCAACACATGTTTTCCTTGAAAATATTTTTTCACCACAGCCTTGCCGGCAACTTTATACTTCAAAAGGACGGCATCACGGGTGGTGACGCCCGCCGCTGCCGCACCAGTACTGCTGGCCAAAATGACATAATCGATGTACTTCGAAGTACTTGGTCAATGCAGATGTGATTTCTTGAACAATTGCTCTTGTCGTTAGAATTTGTAGGCATTTCTGTGTTGGCTGGTCTGGTCTAGTGCTACAAACACTCAGGACTGCTGTTGCTGCACCAGGTCGCCGGCTGCTGGAAACGTGGTGTTTCACACCTGCAAACCGTTACCATATATATCAAGTACCTCAATAGTAGTACTGATGTATACATAATATTACCGCAGCATGCATATGCGGTATGATCTGCTAGATGTATACACACACTACTTAAAAATGGAAAAATCAATATACCTGCAATTCACAAGTATACTTGAAGTACATCATAAATTGCGTATATTGATGTACCGAAGTACTTGAAGTATAGACTACCCCCAGCTGCTGCCCATGTCAGTGGCCACTGGGTACATGCCTCCTCAATGGAATGGCGGCATGCGCATATATATGCATGTGCTCGCACACACAGCAGGGCACCGTGTGCCCACACAGCACGCACTTGGAAAAACGAAATGTGTGGCTCTAGCTAAGAGCCCAAACCGCTCAGGTGCATAATTACACCATGCAAAGACATGGCAATACGACACACGAGCCACACTGACGAACTGCGCAGTCGAAAAGTATACAAGAAAAAAATATTTGCTCAGGTGCACTGCCATAAACTGCCTGTTTAGGCTGGCCAGACGCAGTAATGAGTGGCACAACAAGACTCACCAGGAGTAGTAGTTTTTCCTTCTTCGGTGTCATGGTTTTCCATAGCGTTTTTTGGGTTCTTTGCATCGCCATTTCACATGTGCAGGGTACAATACCGGTCGGCAATGACTATGCCATGCACATGCGGGTGCACATGAGGTAACTGTAGCATATACACTTCAAGTACAAAAAATATACTTCTGAAGTATGTATATATACATACTTCAGTATATGCTTCTTGTTGATACCACAAGTATTGAAGCATATTTTGATGTGCCATACAGCTACAAAGTACTTGAAGCACATGTATCGCCTCCAGGCACATGAGTGAGCGCATAGATCTAAGGCACGTCTATGTTATGTGTGAAACTACAACTGTGCACATTGAAAATAATGCACAACATGCTTAGTTAAGGCAAGGTTCGGCTGCCTTGACGGATGCGCGTGTTATGCTACATAACTATGACTGCCACAGCTGCCGCTCACAGCAGTGCTGCCAGTCTGCGAACTGTTGTGCTTGTGTTTGGGTGATGTGCCTTGATTAGTGTCACCACAGTCTCAATTGGTCCACGGTGCACAGCCTGAGTAGAGTGGACAGAAGAGACGCTGCAACAGCAACAACTGCCACAAACCTGCTGTGGCGACCAACAAAGCCTGACACGGCACTTTGACACATGTCGAGGTGCTCTGAAAAGCATCAGGCCCCGCACAACGCGTGTGTGCCAAGGCACTGTACGACAGTTTGTGCTGTCAACAACTTTGTGGTGTTCTGGTTTGGCTGCATCGTAAATCTCTTCTATGCGCTCAGGCCGCGCCTTCTGGACATGCCAGCTTCGTCTAATGGTACGGTCATGAGCGTTGACGACTCTTTTTGAGATGAGCGCTTAAGCCACCTATTAATGCGGCAATAGTATCAACTTGTACTACACATCGCGCCCATCGCGCACACACCGCAGCTCAGACCCCGAAAGACCGAACGTCGACGCCTCACAGTTTTCTTTCAAATTTTCTTTTTTTGTTACTGTATCACTTTCTCAAACGGGGTTGTGTAGTTTGTTGTCATGAAGAAACGGTTTGTTGGGCAACAGAGAATGAAGCGAATTTTGCTGTCAGCCTCAAATGCACACCCCTTGCACGTCCACAAAAAGGACAGCTGTCACTGACAGCAGTGCTGGTACTCAGCAACTTGTGCACTGCTTCTACTACCGGTAGGTTTCAGCAGCAGTTGCAGCAGCAGTTGCAGCAGCACCTTCATACACCTGCCTCCACAAGGACGGGTCGATTCGGTGTGCCCACCTGGGGGAGCTGCTACCAAGAGCAGCCACATGGGCACTGCAGCTGCAGCCTCTCCTGCACGCCTCCCCGCCTCCACCAGCACGCCACGGTGGATGTGTTTAGCAGCAGTGCTCCAGCAGTGCTCCAGTGCTCCGGCAAAGGTGCCTCCCGCGCTCGCCACAAAGTTTTTAAGCTGCTCAGCACCGCCAGCACCAACACCAACAGGCACACTGCAGGTGACACACATGCGGCGAGTCCCTGCCCCTGCATGCAGAGAAGGCACGAGCAGCAACGCCGGTGCCACAGCACACCGTCAGTGTGCTGCTGCCTGTCATGTGGGGGGGGTACCTGTCATTTGAGGAGATGCCTGCGGTGTCAGCGGCAGGAGAAGTGGCGCGCCGCACGCCAGCAGAAGCATGTGGGGGCAGCGGCACCACCAGCGACGCCACCTCCAGCACACCGCGCTGCAACTTCAATCATCACCACCGTGTCAAGCACATGACAGCACAGGCGACGCGCTGGTGCTGGTGCCCGCTTCCATCTGCTGCAGCAACGGTGAGTTGTCCCGACAGTGTGATGCAGCAGCAGCAGCGTGCAGACGGAAGAAGTGGACACACAAAGCACATCGCTGGCTTGCGCACGGGCGATGACCTTGCGAAAGGCTTCATGATCCCGCCAGGTGGCCGCCAGGCCCAGCAGCGCTCTTGCCGACATGCTGCTCACCTGGCATGGCGGTGTGCCCGTCCGCTCTGCTGGAGGTTTGCATGTTCGCATGGTGCTGCTTGTGGCAGCTCGCATGACCCGAGCCCACAGAAGCAACAACCACGCCTCAAGAAATTCGCAACGGCAGGCACCGCTGCGCTGCTGCGGCCAGAGACAGGCACACCCATGGCCGTCGTCTCCGGCACATGGCGGCGCTGGATCTGCCAGCGGCTCGCGCCACACCACAGGGTGTTGGCAGCGCTGGTCAACTGGTGCAGTCACAGTGTCGTTGATGCCAAAAGCTGGCAAGCCTTCATCCTCGGTATGGCGGCACAGCCGCGACCGGATGCAGCGCCGTGCATCGTGGGCGAACACGCCGGCTGCCATGGATGCGCCCACCTGCGGCCGCAGCAGCGCCTGCTGCTGTGCATGCTGACTGTGGTGCGGGTGTGATCCACACCACCAACTATCGCGTGTTGGGTTGGATGCAATTTTGTTGTGCACGGCCAGTAGACCAAGCTACCGCTGAGCTCATTGTCATTTGGCACCTTGAAACCTCTTCTGTAACTGTGCGTGCCCAGGAGAGGCGACTAAGCGCATTGCAGCGGGGAGACAGCCCTGCTGCTGCGCCCCCGAGGAGCACCAGGAGGGGCACACCACACACTGGCGGCTGAAGCGGTGGCGCAGCAGCAAGGCAGGAGGTGCAGGGGTCCCAGGGGCAGGCACCATCATGATGACGCGCACCACCGCCTGCCAAGCAGCATGCCGCTGCCGAAGCTGGCTCGCTGACCTAGCTGAGCGTCCCGCCAAGTGGCTGTGGCCTGTGGTGCCGGCGCCAGGCCTGGTGGTTGCCTGGCTTGCTCTCCACACCAGCCACAGCAGCAGGGTCCGCGACGCTCCTGTGCCCCGTTGAGGAGCCCCGTGGTTGCGGCATTGCCACCGCGGGCACTGCGGCCCTCCCAGGCCGGCTAGCGGGTATGGAGCAGCTGACGTGGCGCGCCTGAAGTCGCTGGGGCAGCGGTCAGGCTGTGGCACCGCGCAGCAGGCCGTCGAGCAGCAAGTGCCCTTGGTAGAGCGAAGTGGGAGAAGCATGCCATGGGAGTGTTGTGTACCAAGTGTTTAAGAGGAGGGGCCCAGGCAGTGTGTGTGTCAAAACCTAGAATGCACACCTTCTCCAAAGTCTGCATGTTTTTTTTGTTAAGCTACTTGGTCTATACAACACATTCTAACCTTGTCGGCGCGACCGCACCACGCCCTGTTGTTGCCTTGCGCATGGCAGGTGCAACAGCGACTTTCCACTGCCAGTGCCACTGGGCGTACGTGCACTGAGTGTGGCACACAGCCGGCGGGCAGCAGCAGCGCGCTGCGGCGCGGCGTGCCACTGACCTGGCCCAAACCACCATGGGTGCCACCAAGGTCACCCCGCTATCAGTGGCCATCTTAGCGGCAGTCGTCGGCGGCGTGTGGTATTCCACCAAGAAAAGCGGCAGCACTGCAGACGATGACACCTCCAACTTGGAGGCACTGCTCGCGGACACCAAGGCCAAGCTGGCCGCTGAGGAGGCCCTGGGCATCGCACTGAAGCGGGAGTGCGCCGCCGCCAAGAAGCGCGTTACGGAGCTGGAGGCCGACCGCAAACGCCTTATTGAGCTCGACACCATGGAGCAGGAAATGCTGAAAAGGTCGCGCTTCCGCACGAAGACAGCGGAGGAGGAGCGCGGCACCGCCCAGCGCTCTGCAGCCGCGGCAGGTGCAAAGGTGCGCGCCATGCAGCTGCGCAACGACCAGCTGAGGGCCAGCGTTCTCGATGCACACGAACGCGCGGCCGTGGCAGAGGAGGGGCGCGCCGCAGCCCAACGGGACCTGACCGCCGCCCGGCGGGACCTGGACACCGCACAGCGGGAGCTGACTGCGGCACTAGCGGAGGCAGGCGCCAAGCAGCGGCGCATCGACCAGCTGGAGGCTGACGTGCGCGATGCAGACGCCGCTGGGGAGCAGGCGCAGGAGCGAGCGGACATGGCGGCAGAGGACAGCCGCGCCGCACGCGCGCGTGCCGCTGGCGACCGAGCCGCCGTCGTCGCCGCCTCTGCGTTGTGCGACGCTGCCGCTGCCGCTGTGGCGCAGCTGGAGGTCAACCTGCGCGGTGCAAACGCACACGTGGCCGGAGCGGAGGGGGCGCGCGCGGCTGTGCAGCGGGAGCTTACAACCATCCAGCGGGAGCTGACCGCGGCAGCGGTGGAGGTACGCACTCAGCAGGAGCGCATCACGGAGCTAGAGGCCACCCTGCTCACCGCAAAGGCCGCCACGCAGCAAGCGCAGGAGGGGGCGGGCATTGCGGTGGAGGACAGCCGCGCTCGGCAGCAGCGCATTGAGCGGCTGGAGGGGGAGAGGGACGCTGCTGACGTGCGCGCCGCCAGCAAACAAACTGCCCTCGACACCGTCACTGCCGCCCACACCGCTGCTGTTGCCGTGTTGGCACAGCAGGACGTGCGGATCCGCGGGCAGGAGAAGGCCATGGCGGAGATTGTGGCGGAGAAGAAGGAGGGTGATGCCAAGCGCGAAAAGGACCGGCTGGAGAGGCAGCACCTGAAGGAGGAGGTGCAGGAGGCACACGCCGACGCGCATGCTAAGGCACGGCTCCTGCTGGCTACCATCGCCGCACTGCAGCAGGAGGTCGCCAGGCTGGAGGCCGCCGCAGCAGAGGAGGGCCGGCCAGTGGCTGCTGCCGCCGCGAAGCCCGCCGACACCGCGTGCGCTGCTTCGGCCCGGGAGTGTGGCGCTACCGTCGGCGCCGCGGAGGAGAGGGTGCGCGCGCTGCCGGCGGTGCTGGCGCAGCCGCAGGCGAAGCAGGCCGACGCCGCGCGTGCTGCTTCAACGCGGGAGCATGGCGCCGCTGTTGTTGTTGCCGCCGCGGAGGGGAGGGTGCGCGCGCAGGCGGCGGTGTTGGCGCAGCAGCAGGCGAAGCAGGCCGACGCCGCGCGCGCTGCTTCGGCCCGGAAGTGTGCCAGTGGCGCCGCCGCCGCCGTCACCGCAGCGGAGGGGAGGGTGCACGCGCCGGCGGCGGTGGCGGCGCAGCTGCAGCCAAGGTGGATGCGCAGGAGCCTGTGGAGCTGCCTGAGGCAGCGGCCGCCAATGTGGGCGAACCCCTGCTGGCCGCCCTCAACGACAGGATGGAGTCCCTCAAGTCCAAATTGGAGTTTGGGCAGGGAGGCCAGTACCGGCTGTCGCTGGGCAGCGGCGGCGGCGAGTCTGTGGAGGTGGGGGGGGACAGCGCGGCGCCCGGCATGCCCAGCCGCGGCAGCATCATGGAAGCTGGGTCACAGCTGCAGGTGCGTGATGGTGGTATGACGAGGCGTGCATGCGCCACGCTGTCATATTGTGTGTGTGTGGGGGGGGGTAGATGGCTGGGCTGGCTTTTGTACAATGTCATATGTGCATACGCTTTGGCGACATATGTGGTACTGCTATTGAACGTCGTGTACCGTTGTCCATGATGTTGAAGTTTTGACTTGTTGAAGTTGGCGCTTTTCAATGCTGGTTCGGAAGTGTGTGCTTGAACCTGGGCATTGTTTTCATATACTACAAGTACTTTTATGTGTACATACTCCATGTTCTGAGATCATGAGGGCCCCAGGCTCGTGTACCACATGCCCATCAGCCCAGTTGTAAACTTAAACTTGGAACTTCAAGTTCCTTTGATTTACCACCCATTGCTGACGCGCCTGCCTGGCGCCTCCCTGTGTGTGTGCACATGTGCTTGTTGCTCATGATTCACCAGCAGGCCGCGGATGAGACGGATGTCCAATTCCCCATTGGCAGCGCTCTGGACAGTGACGACAGCCGCCGCAGCAGCACCGACACGCTGGACCAGGTGTGTGGTTGTGTGTGGGGTGTGTGTAGGTTACGTCCACACATTGACGCATGTCTTGGACACAACATGGTGCCACAGCTGTCTCGGAGCGTGTCGCGCCCACGTCCAGGAAGTTGAAGTTGTGTTGTTGAAGTTGAAGTGTGCATACATATACTTCAATTATACATGTATATGCCAACGGTGAAGTGTTTGCTTGCTCGGAGCATGTCGCGCCCACATCCAGGAAGTTGAAGCTGTTTTTTTTAAGTTGAAGTGTGCAACATAACTTCAAGTGTACATGTAAATGCTTCATACTATTATATACTTGAGGTATATGCCAGCGGTGAAGTGCTTGGTTACTCGGCGCACGTCACGCTCAGTCCAGGAAGTTGAAGTTGTCTTGTTGAAGTTGAAGTGTGCGTACATATATACTTCAAGCATACACCTATATGCCGTTGGGAGCAAGTCGCGCCCACAAACAGGAATTTGAAGTTGTACTGTTGAACTTGAAGTGTGCATACATGTGTCGCACACATACACACATACTAGTAGTGTATGTCAACGGTGAAGTACCTGCTTGGAGTCCTATACCTTTACCTGTATACCTACTTCACAAGTACTACTCTAGTACATGTATTCATGTACGTACTTCAGAAGTATACTTTAGGTATATGTTCATAAATACCTCAAAGTACTACAGAAGCCTGCAGGTGCCACCATGTATGCCCCTCACGCACCACACCCACACGGGCACTTACTCATGCTGCTGCCTGCCCTGGTCAACGCCTTACTTTGTCCACTTATACGTGCTTTACCCCACAGGTGGCGGACTCGAGCACCAGCGGCCGCCACCGCCCCCACCACCGCGGCGACAGCGAAGTCACGGTTGACATGATGGACCTCACTTCCACCGACGCCAACACTGGCGACATGGACGGTGGTGGTGGCGGCGGTGACACTGAGGTGCCGCTGAAGGGCTCCAACGACATGGCGGCAGCACCGGTGGGAGAGGAGGTTGGGAAGGCAGCAGTGCCACCCGCTCCCGCTGAGGTGGGGGCGGGGGGGTGAGGGGGCGGGATGGGTGGGGGCTGGGAGGGGGTGCGCGGGCGGCGAGGGAGTCGACTGTTGACATGACAACAAGGGGCTACATTTGACAGGTGGGTGTGGGGTGCCTGTGCTTACCGTGGCATGATGCACGTATGGTGTAGAAAGCTGTTACCTACTAGTAGTGCGCCTAGCTTACACCTGCTAGATAGTGTCACCTGAGACGACTGTGCCTAGCAGGTGCAGCTTTAAGTACAGTGGTCCATGCACGTCAGGTCATGTGCCACTGCAGTTATGTCATACTTAGGGTCAAGGGTATGCCAAGGTGTTCCACCTTCAGCTACCAACGGTGCCCGTACTGATGACCTCACTGTTTGTCCATGACTGACACACACCGAGTTTACAAACTTTAACCAGTCACATACACGTTTGTACATGACTTGTGCATCACCTACCAAGGCTGACATGTACTTGAAGTACAAGCTTCAGGATGTGTATTGGCGCAGGTGCGGTGTGGCACTTAACACAATGCGCGCTGGCATTGTCAGTCACACAGTGCAACTGCACAATACCTAAGCACTTCCCCTTATACCAAACACACAGTCTTCTCACCCAGCTGGCACTGCGCACCACCAACCACTCCCCCTGCCGTGTCACGTGCTGTGCAGATTTAGCGAGGGGTGCGTAGACTGGCGGCTGGCTTATGCTTCGCAGCACCGCGTCAGAACCACCACATACTGGGACTGCAGGGACCACCCACCAGCTACTTCATACCATCTGTGCTCAGAATATCGCTGTCATGTGCAGTGCGCTGCTGCGGCAGTGCCGCTGCCACCGCATACCCCCCAACGCGGCACCTTGGCTTCCAATATATCAGTGTGTTCTTCGCTTTGGATGCGAGCCACACACACTGATGCGAGGCCGGTTTGCTGGGCGGTGATGAAGCGGTGGCGGCGGCGCGGCCGGGCACACACGCACGAGACGCGGGACACCAGGCGCGGGAGGCAACGGGGGACTTGATGGGCTTCTTACTTTCTTCAGCATTGGTAGTTCGGGCGCGTGCAGCGGTGGCGTAAGCCGGCTGCCCCACGCCCTTCGGTAGAGCTGTTCTTTTGTGCGCACCCTTGTGTGTTACGTGTGCGGTCTCCCATTCTCACCGCCTCTGTTCACCCCCTTACCGGCACACCATCCGCTTTCCAGTTTCACCATATTTTTCCATACCCATCAGCGGCCGGCTGTGACTCGCATAAATGTCGCAGCGCAGGTGCTGCACACCTGGTTTTGGCCCCTTTCTTGGCCTACCCTACCCCATGTTTGGGTGTGAATACATGCGTGCAGTGGTGCGGGACGCAAGCACATATACACACCCTCTGCTGGGCTCAGAGTCTGCACCCCCCGTGCTTTCTTTTTTCCTGTTGTTGTTTCACTACAGTACTGCTTTCATTTGCATCTTACTGTGACTCAGTTTTACTTTTGTTGCCTAGCCTTTGGCCATTGCTGCCTGTTGCCATACCCACAGTGTCTGCGCCACTGAAGTGCAAACACGTGGTTGCTCTTATGCTGTGCAGTTGAATAGAGCACCACGCATTGCATGTGAGGCCATAAACCTTGTGATCCAGTCATGCGCAGGCAAATGGGACCGAATGAGCAACGCAGCACGCACGGGCGGCATGCCACTTTCCTGTGATCTGGCTGACATGTGATGACCATGTACATTTGACGCCATGAGAACTGCAACGGGCAAGCGCCGAGCAGCACGGCTGCTGAGCGCGCCACGCCCCACCCACCTTGCTTCAACCGCACACCAAAGGCGCACAAGATTCCCCCGCCCTGTGCTCCAAGCGGAGTATAATGAAGACACTTCGCAGTACATTGACAACATTGAGCGTTGCATATACTGGGCGAGTGCTGAGCGTCGTGCAGCATTGCTGCTGAGCATGCCACGCCCCACCACCTGCCGTACGACACGCTGCAGGGCCCGCAAGACCCCCCCGCCCTGTGGCCCAAGCGGAGTGTAACGAAGGCACTTCAAAGCACAAAAGTAGTACATTGACAACGTTGAGCGGTGCATGCGCTGAGCAGCACTGCTGCTGAGCACGCCACGCCCCACCACCCGCCCTAGGACACGCTGCACGGCCCGCACGACCCCCCCACCCCCGTGCTACTCTTTGTCACCACGCGCACCTCCTTTATCAGCACCCCCCCGTCCCACACCTGTCGCACCGACCTGGGCGGCGCCTTTTTCGACCCGGGCGGTGCTGCTGGCGCCAGCTCGCCGGCACCGTGTCTCTTGTCTTTCTGCCAGTGGCCAGTGAAGACGGCGCCGTCGGGGTAGGTCCACCTGCCATCGCCGTGCATCATGTCCTCTTGAAAAGCACCCTCGTAGCTGCGTGCGGGTGCAGCGGCGAAGGGTAGCAGGCACGAGTCATCAGAGCCTACCTACTTCCGAAGTATATACTACCACTGGTAGAGGTTCTTCTGTTGTACTCCGCATCACGTCCTCTTGAAAGGCGCCCTCATAGCTGCAATGGCGACGGCGGCGGCGGCAAGGCGGGTAGCAGGCGCCTGTTATCAAAGCCTGCCTATATACTTCAAGTATACATGTGTATACTTCTACTGTAGTACCAGGTACTTCAACTAGGTCCACCTGCCGTCGCCGTGCATCATGTCCTCTTGAAAGGCGCCCTCGTGACTGCGTGCGGGTGCAACGGCGGCAGCAGAATAGGGGTTAAAAGGCGCTTGTCATTTTGTTATCAGAGCCTACCTATAACGGCATATACTTCGTACTTACTGAGAGTACTCGGAAGCTGAGCGGGTGCAGCAAGGGCAGCGGCGGGGCACGGGGAGTAGCAGGTGCATGTCACCATAGCCTGCCTACTACCAGAAGTATATTATATATATATATTACTGGTAGGAGTACGTATATGTGTGTACGTCTACTCAAGAGCAGTACCAGATAGGTCCACCTGCCGTCGCCGTGCATCATGTCCTCTACAAAGGTGCCCTCATAGCTGCGCGGGTGCAGCAGCGGTGGGGGCGGCGGCGGCATTTGGCTCAGCAGGCGCTTCTTGTCAAAGCCTACCTATGTATACACACTGTACTTGGTACTTCAAAAGTGTACTTCGAAATATGTACCATGCACTGTGTGCATGTAGCACATGTACGTGTACTTCTACTGAAGTACAAGAATGTATGGCAATTTTGTGCAGTTTGAAAAGCCGCAACTTGAAGTTTGACAAAGGTGAAGTTTGGGGCGAAGTCCAGGTGTGGGTCACGTAGGCGAGCGGTGAACCGCGTAGCTGGGGTGCGGTAGGCAGCGGCGGGCCACGGGGCGCAGCGGGACCTGTGGTTCTCATCACAAAATGCAAAAATCGCGGAAGCAGACAACGGTAGCATTTCCTGCAATGGCTCATGTTGACCCATCCAACAGGGTGAGCTTCATACTTGTACAAGTATTTCTAAAGTATACTTCAAGTATATCGGTATAAGGTACTTGTAGTGTGTGCATGGCCTCATGCGGCGTGCAACCCATGAGCAGACTTTCCCAGCACACAACTAGCACTACACAGGGGTGCACAGCAGGACTCCCGTTGACCTGTCCAGCACGGTGAGCTTCATACTTCAGAAGTATGCTTCAAGTAGAATGAAGTACCATGCTTTTAGTATTTTTCATTGCATTGATCTCGTGTCGCATGCACCGCACCCACACATCACAAGGCACACATCTAGTGCTACATGGCACCGCTCACATTGACCCATCCAGCAGGGTGAGCTTTCCCTGGCCGCAGCGCCTGTCCAATGCCCAGGTCCCTGTGTGTACTGAGCCGTCGCGGTAGGTGGTGCGGGCCACGCCCTCTCGCCTCCCCTCCACAAAGGGACCCTCATACCTGCACAAAAACAGGGTGATGGGGCACAGGCAAAATAAAAATAAAAAAGGTAGTTTTGAGATGCCACATATGCGGGGGAGTGAGCATCGAGTGCCCGTCTTTGTGCTCCGTGTGTATATACATACAGTGAAAAACTGCATGTGAGTACTTCTACTGAAGTACACTACTGTAGTATTTCTATGTACTTCGTAGTAGTATACTACTCCGGGTGTTATGAAATTGGCATGGCCACAGCAAACCGAGTAGCTGAGTGATTGTCGGGGGCCTGGGTACATGCTTCCTTGAAGTATATACTTCGAAGTATATATGCTTACGTGTACTAAAAGTACGATAGTAGTGCAGTATATACTTAAAGTATATCAGCAGGGTGCATGCATGTAACATGCATGCACTCCCATAGTTCTTCAAGTATACTCGCAGCATATACCTCTATATGCATACATAAGTAGAAGTACAATGCATACATAGTAGTATATATATGTCTTGTCTTGGTGGTACCACCTAAATGGACACATGCCTGCATCAGGAAGTGCCCAACATACTCACATGTATGCACAACAACACTTCTTGACATACACTCGGGCAATTCATGTGTAAGTAGTTCAGAACTACTTACCGTACTTGTCAAAGTAGTACATAGCGGTTGTCAGGGGTGGTGCCGCCGAAATTGGCACACGTTATTAGGACGTGCCAACGGACTGACCACATGGAAACACCACTAGGCACCATCACAACATGAGCGGAGGTTAAATGACTGCGACTTGGTTTTGATGGGTGTACAGTCCAATGTTGACACGAGTAGCGGTTCAACAGGACAGGGAAAATAGAGAACAAAAAAACGGGAACATGTGTCTCAAGTGGCAGTAGTAGGCGCTAGCTCTTCCACGGTAGACTGGTGCACAGTTGCAGCAACAAAAGCTCAGTCGGCGGGCCCGTCACTGAGAAAAAACGCTGGTAATAACCATGATAATACCGTAAAAAACGAAGACACGGACACGGTCCAGCTAAGCATTTAGGCATTTACTTGCATGCACACCTCCAGCCTACGCGTGGTAGTTTTGCCTGTGAATAAGAGTGAATGCTTGTGGTGTGTACACGGTGCACATGATAGATGTCTATGGTAGTTGTAGGGCATGCCTGCTTGAGCCCTCAGAGCAACTTGGCACTGTTGAGCGGGTCAAGCACACCAAAACGCCTTCGAGCACATTGAAAGTAGTACTTCTTGAACTCTACTGTATAATGTTACCGTGATACTTCAAAAGTACTAAGTACACATGTGCCTGCATATCAGATGTGACAAAAGTATGGTGTTGACGACTTCAGAAGTATATACTTCGAATTATGGCACACATACAGACGCATGCCCCGCTAGGCATGCAAGCACTGACCTGGCGCCATTGGGCTGCTCCAGCACCCCGTGCCGCCTCTTCCCCCCCTCAAACGTTCCGGTAAACACCTCTTTGGTCGCGTACCGCAGCACCCCCTCCCCCTCTGGTAGCCCCCCCCTCCACCCCCCCTCGTACACATCCCCCTTGACCGACTGGTGCACCCCCACCCCCTCTCTCAGGTCTGCAGCCCACTCCCCGCTGTATGTTTCGCCGCTGGCGCACAGGAGTGTTCCCTCGCCATGCCGTCTGTCTTCAAGCCAGACGCCTTCGTAAGAGTCGCCGTTGGTGTACTGAAGGGTGCCCGCGCCGCTGCGCTGGCCTTCGTGCCAGTGTCCGTCGTACACGTCGCCCTGCGGTCACACACGCGGGGCGCACCACATAGCAAAAACAATTTAGATGTACTTCAGCAGTAGTACAAAGGACATACTGAAGTATTAATGGCAACTTGTGAACCAGCACCACAGTGTGCTTGAAGGACCTGTAGCACCTGGTGTTGGGCAGGTGGGTAAGTCACCTATGGGCTCAAGCCTGGCATTTTGCCCCAGCCACGGCAGCATCTTGCCTTAGCGCCCTTTTAGGTTGTTTTCACACTACTGCGCAATGGCACACAGATGACAAGGTACCAAAATACAGAAAACACGTCACAATGTTTGCTAAGCGCCACTCAACCAAGCTGTGCTGATGTCAGTTCTTTCCATGTTTGGGTGTCGAGGGTACGGGGGCGGGGGGGGGGGGGGGGGGGGTGCTACCTGCTTTCGAGGCAGCAACTTTGCTCACCACACTACGCATGTACTCAAAAGTACTTCAGCACTATGTGTTTATGCAGACACGAAGCGAGTAACATGGCTGACTGCAGCGCACACATGGCAAGAGCTTGGCAGCGGTGCCAGTCAGTAAAGCCCTGCTGGTGCCAGACTTGGTGCGCTTTCACTTCGTGCGGTATGTGCGGTGTACCGTGGCCGATAACAGTCAACATGATTATACACAAATGATCTGCAAAGCCCCCGTTTGGTGCAGTGCGGGCCTTGTGTTAGTTCGGCATGTGAAGGGGGGCGACACTACCCCGCAGTCTACCGTGGGTGCACCCGCAACATGGTTGGTTGCAGTGTGCAACACCGGCCCTTGGCAGCAGCACCACTCAATCCAGCCCTGCTCATGATGGTGCTCTCAAGCATGCTTCGGCTCTAAGAGTTCTGAATGGCGCGAGTTTAGGGTGGGGGAGGCTAACTGGTGTCGAGGCACCGTCTTTGGTCACCACACCGAGGGCATGTATGTGTTCATGCACGATTGTACATGTATAGTACAGCAAGTAATTGGAAGTGTACCGTATGTACACATGCGCGTGCATATGCATATGATGCATGATACCACTACAGTACGGGTACCTATTATCTCACTTTTTGACTCACGTGTACCATCACGGTTGTCATCAGTGACTCACCATGCTATGCATCATACTTCGAAGAACATACTAAAATGATACAAACACGCAGGTACTTCACCATATGCGGTACTGTATACTTGGAAGTACGTGTACATATGTGTAACTAAAACTCATTTATTTGGTATATTTGGTAAGCGTAAAAGCTCACATAGGCGCAGCCCATCACCCTGCACCATGCAGCCGCCCCTTCCCGCCGCTCCATGATATAACAGGTACTTCAAGTATTTCAGCAGAAGTACTTAATGCTTCTGAAGTGTACTTCTTGAAGTATGAATAGATGCACTACTGCTGCTGTACATACTTACTTGAAGTACTTCTTGAAGTATTTGGTGCTTCACAAGTATTTAAGCATGCACACCGCAAAGTATGTGGTCTCACATTGGCGTAGCGCATGACCCGAGCGCCGTGCGGCCGCCCCTCCCCATCCCTCTGCAATTCGCATATATTACTTCTTATGGTGCCGGTACCTTCTGAAGCATGTGGTACTTCAAAAGTACCGGTACACTTCAGCAAAACTATGCATTTCGAAGTACTACTGTAGTATGCGGTCTCACACTGGCATAGCGCATGACCCCCGCGCCGTGCGGCCGCCCATCCCCGTCCCTCTATGCGGTAATATGCATATAGTAGTTCATACCGGTACTTCAATTATACGGTGCTGAATAATCTAAAGCTATGTGGATATATATATACTTCAGAAGTAATCCACAAGTATATATAACCATGTACCACAAAGTAGGCGCTCTCACATTGGCATAGCGCATGACCCCCGCGCCGTGCGCCCGCCCCTCCCCATCCCTCTCCCCCTCAAACACATCCACCGCCACTTCACCCGCACCCACGGGCGCCGACGCCGCCAGCAGCTCCACCAGCACCCTCGCCTCTTCCCCCTGAGCCTTCTTGCACACCTCCTCCACCATACTCCGCATCGCCGCTGGCGCCAGCGCCCCTGCCGCTCCCGCCACCGCTGCCGCCGCCGCTGCCGCTGCGCTGCCGCCACCCCCCGCTGCTGCTGCCGCTGCTGCCGCCGCTGCTGCGCCGCCCCCACCCTCCACTGCCGCCGCCGCCGCTGCATCACCGCCGCCTCCCACTGCAGCGTCGCCGCCAATCCCAGCCGGCAGAGACATCAGCGGGTTGTGCTCAGCAAACCACTGCGGTGCCATGGGAGGAACCGCCTCCGGAACTGCGTCCGCCGCAGCCTGATGCGGCCCAAAGAACATGAACAGGCGAGTGGGGCCCAGGGGCGGGTGGGACGCACGACCGCCCGGCAGTGGCACCGTGAAGGCCAGCAGCACCTCCAGCTGCGCTGCCCTTGACTCTAGGGCGCGCTGAATGGAGGGGAATTGGTGGGTCCAGGGGGTGGTGCCTGCATCGGGCGCGGCGCTGGTTCAGGGCGAGGGGCGGGAGGGAGGGGGGGGGGGGGGGGCATGAGGTGAAGTTTGTAGATGAGCGGAGTGGTGGAAGGGTGGCATTGAGTGGCGTGGCACTGCTTGAAGACCTGAGCTGTGGTGCTTCCGCACGGCCTCTGGGTGTGCGCACTGCAAGCAACGGGTCAGCTGTGCTGACGCATGTCGACGCTACTGGCGGAAGCAGTCACGCGCACCGCAGCGTGCTGGGCCACACCACCATTCGGCTCCAGCATGTGTACGCACGTATATGTATGCATGTACCACAGTAGTGGTACATGCATGTAAATGAATACTTTTAGCGTACGTACTGTTACTACACTCCGCGCAATGGTGTGCACGTGTATGCACATCGCACATGCACTCCTACATTCAATTTTAAAAGCTCCGAAAGGGACGCGGAAAGAACCTGCATATGGTGTGCGTGACTGAGAACACCACGATCAAGCAGGTATGCATAAGTACGAAGTACCTGGTGCATGTGTGTTACCCCGACCTGTACTTCTATCAATTTTCATGTAGGGCGCGGAAAGCCCTGTGCACATGGCGCGCGCCCATGGGTGGGGGAAAGCATAACCAAAACATGCTGTCGTAGCATGCACAGTACTTCGACGTACGTACGTATTACAGGGCACTCGCGATTTAGCGCGGGGTGGCGCCAGCACCCCGCACTGAAGAAAAACTCGCACTAAACCAAACAGGGCACTGTATACTGTTCATATACTGAGTAAAATCTGTGGCATGTACCGCACTAACTCAAAGCGCACTGCGCGAGTGCACTCTACCATGGTACTTCGAAGTATGTGCAGCCGTTACAATAAGTGTCTCACCTGCTGTCTCTGCCGTGCCCATCATAGACCGCGAGATAGGCGTCACACCGCTGCATGTAGGCATGCAGCACCCTGGCGCTCTGTGAGCGGGCCGTCTTGGGCGTGCACGCCTGAGGCACCCAAAGGTACACCTGCCCCAGCGTGAGCGCATGTGACGGCAGCACGAAAAGGGGAGATAAGCCGTAAGGCTGAGCAGTTTTTGCGAGCGTCACCAACACGCCGGCAGCCGCCACCTCTGTGCTGGCGGAGCAGGGAGCGGCTGTAGCAACCCGCGCGCTGCAGGCTGGGTTAGCAACCTACCCACAGGTACACCTGCCCCAGCAGGAGGGCATGTGGCAGCAGCACAAAAGTAGACTTTGTTGGTGATGATAAGGAAAGCACTTCCTGCTTTCATGGAGGTGAGGTAGTTTCTGGTGAAAGACCCACAGACCCGGTTGGTACTGCGCTGTCATGTGACAAGTACTTAAGTATACACATACAGACTATGCACGCATGTTTGTATGTAACGGTACACAGTAAGCCTTGCTGGTAACGTATGACATGTTCATTAAGGTACACCTGCCCGTAGGAGCGCATGTGTCAGCAGCACCGAACACCACCAAAGGTTGCGCAGTTTTTGCACGCGCAAGAGGGTGCGCGGGCAGCAGCCGTCACTTGCTGTGAAGCAGCAGAGGCGGCAGGCTGGGGGCACCGTTTGGAACTATGGAGGTGTGTTGTGTGTGTGCTGTGGTATGTATACATATATGGTTATACATACATATATATA
>JAULBY010100751.1:0-28054 GCA_032358315.1 Ophiocytium majus
CCCGACTAAATACCCGTAGTTTGTACCCGGTGCCCACATGCCCCCATGTCTCCATGACTAATACACAAACTTCAACAACCGGTGACCAACTTCAACAAACACCCTGGGACACATCTCTCTCTTCTTCTTGGCCATGGCACACAGCGGCACCAGCAGTGCCAGTGCACCGGCAGCAGCACCAACAGCGACACCAGCAGCCTTGCCAGCCCTGCAGCTGCATTAACCTCTGCGTGGGTTGACACAGCAAAGCAGCAGGTCGTCGTTCTGTTCTGGCATGCAGGCTATGGCTGCCCCTGCAGCCGTCTGACGATCCGCAGCACCTTCACCGCTGCAGAGCTGGGGAGACTGAAGCGTTCGGCAGCTGCTTGCGGTGAGTACAGGCAGCAACAGTTACATAGGAACAGAGTGCATTTGGCCGACTGCCTGCTGACAGTGATTGTTCACAAGCTGGCTTGAACCACCTCAGGCCAGCACAGCAGCTCTGCCTTGTACACTGTACACTATGCTGTGGATGACTAAGCATACACGCTGCACTTTGCCAGCCAACATGGCCGGTGCACTGGCAGTCTCATATTACATACCTTACACTACCCAAACACTACATCAGGGTACTACATAGCACTTCATACTTCTGAGGTATACTACGTAGTACTTCAGAAAAATGTACTATAACATGCATATTTATTACGTACAGTACTTATCATAGTACAAGTTTGCTGAGTGTAACTACATATGGGCTGTGCTGATACCACAACACATCAGCGACATTTTGGTCAGTGTGCGCATTGTGTCACGCTGCAACTGGACACTTTCCCACACCAGGTACTCACACCAAAAGAGGCACACGCCTGTGTTTGTTCACAACTTAAAATGGGCACTTGTCACCAGTAGCACTGCTGCCGCCGACAGCCTGCTGCAGCCACTGCTGAGCGTGTTTGGTCACCCATCCTCGCCTATTCTCGGCAGCGCTGCTGCAATGAGCGTTGCTGAGCACGCTGGCCATGGTGGAGGTGGCGGTACTGAGCACTGCAAGCGCGAGTGTGCATTGATGGTGTGCCACGTGGGCCACTGTGCACCGCTGTTGCTGCTGTTGCCGTGGCTCCCTGCAGTAACGGCAGCACGGCGTACGAAAGCCTGGGGTGGTACCACGCTGATGTGGCTGCTGCCTTGCCTGGTGCCACAAAGTGGCGGGGGTGCAGTGCTGCTTCATGTATGCTAGCAACCAGTTGCTTGCCACGTGTGGCGTATATGCATACATCATATGTACCACACTACTACAGTGTAGTTGTATTTGTTTGCACTTGTGGGCATGCAAGAGCCCAAGCCATGCATGCCAGCGCGCTCGTGACCATGGCACATGCCCGGCAGCGTGTGCACATGAAAACACAAAGGTCCTCTGAACAACCAAGAGCAAAGACTTGAAGTACTAGTACCTGTAGTATTTCCGCACTGGCACATACCCTGCCCTGGGCTGTCCCACGCCCGCGAATTTCAGATAAATAGGTTTTTTGCTGTTGCAGTGGTACACAAAAATGCTTCAACTTCGGTTCAGGGACTGGGTACGTGTCTAAGTTATAAATGCTTCTTGGTTCTTGAAGCATCCATTATCTGCTGCGGCCAGGTGGCCAGACTGAGCAACGCGTGTGATGCGTCACATGTCTCTTGCTTCAGTGACTGCTGTAGAGGCGCACGTGGCCGTGACTCCATGTGTTTATGACAGATGCTCTTGTGCGAGGGAATGGTCGGCTAGTTACCACTGTACTACCAGTAGCCAGGTATAAAGAGTGACTCACGTCGCGCGATGTTTACATGTGCCAGTGCCTTGCAAGTACTGCAGTATGTGCATGCCATCGCTGTGCAACTGCAGTTGAACCACAAACTTGTAACGGGCGTTCGAATTTGCCTTACGGCAACAGCTGGCATGCAGGTGCCGCTGTGTGCAGCCGAACGCGCTACCCCTCCGCCCCACTCCACGTGCCCTTCATGCACGCACTGCCAAACTGTGCTGTTCAGCAGCTCCGATTACAACCTGCCGAGCTCAGCTGAATCAGCTGAGCTGATATCAGCAGCACGGACTGACCCATATGACAGCAGCAGGAGCGCCACGCTCGCGGCGCCAGCTCACTCCCACTCAGGGGGGGGGGCTGCCTGCTCTCACTGGCACCAACGCTGCTGACAAAAAGCTGCAGGGCTGCCATAGCAGCTGCGCACGCACACAGCCACCACCTCGCCCCCCTGCTGCAGAGCATTGCTGCTGAGCACTTGGCCACCACCTGGTGCATGACCCTCCACACCACCTTGCTTCTTGAGCTGCTGAGCCCACCAAACCAGTTTTGCTGCAAGTTAGCGTGTGTGCTCTCTGCTGGCTCCTGGGTCAGACAGCGCACCTGAAGCATCTCGAAGTGCATGGTGTTGGCATCCTCGAAGGCCCCCCTGTTGACAACATTCGGCAAACACGGGCACATTGGCCAGCTTCTCCTTAAGGGTGCGCGGCGAGAATTCTTGAAGACAGGTGCCTCTGCCGATGGCAGCAGCGCCTCCACCAGCCCCTGTCCCGCCTCAGGCGCAGCAGCCCTGCGGCAGAGAGGAATAGCAATGCCAATGCAGCAGGCAGGGCGTCAGGGGGCCAGGGTGCGGCAGTGCAGTGGTATGCACACACGTTTACAGCACAGAATGGTGGTGCGGGTCACGGTGTAGCACGGAATGAGATGCGGCTTGCCTGAGCGCCTGAGACACAGTATACAGCCCCCAGCAGTGGGCGAAGCCACAAGGTGTGATCGAAGCAGCAAGTGTCGCTGACACACTAAAAGGTTAGCTTTGGTGTGTTGCGCACGAGGTATTGGTGGGTGACCTGCTAAAGCAGACTGCAGCGACGGAACGGTGCATCTGCAGTTGCCAGGTCACCCGTTGGCATGAGTGGGGCAGAGGGGGGGGGGTTCAGACAGAACAAGCGGCATAAGTGCTGCTGCGTTGATGTTTTAATTCACGCACAGGTTACACAAATAAGCTCATCCGGGGCTGGCTTTGCTGTTGCTGCTGCTCTCGGCGCCAATGCTGGCGCAGCTGGCACTGCTGATGGTGCCAGTTGAACCTGCTCACATCATTGCCTCTTGTTGAAGGCACCTGGTGAACAGTCTCAAAAAGATCTGTTGAAGATAGGGTGCCCGGTCCGGTTGGGTGGCGCGTGCGTGCTCACGTGAGTTCACGTTCACGGTGGCGTTGCTGCGGACATGTGGTCATGTAGCTGACGTGTCTTCCTCTCAAGTGTTTAAGTAGCGCACCGCTGTAGAAGTTCGGACCTCCGGGTGGTGTGGCCAGGTGTGTGTGACAGTGTACAAGTGCTGTGTGTGTTTTGTTTGTTCACAACAACTGGGCGCACCACCACAGCAGCAGCGGTGGGGACCACTGGTGGCGGAGGTGGCTGGCTGGCGGTTGGAAGCGATGGCGGAGGCAGCAGCGCAAGCCCACATGCGAGCTACTGACACCTCAGCGCAAAGTGGCCTCCTGCTCCTGAAAGTGCTAACCATCGCGGCGCACCGACGCCTGCTTCCCAAGGAAGGGTGGAGCCTCAACAGGGAGCTGCGGTCAGTACGGCCCCCTCTCAGGGTGGAGCTGGTCGAGCACAGGGTGCCGCAGACCTTGGTGTCCCGTATCCTTACGTTCCCCACCGTGGTCCACCTGCAGGTGAGGGGCGCTTTTGCATGGGCCACCGCCAATACTCCTGTGCGGCTGCCTCCGGGACTGCGGCGCTTGGAGCTGATCTGCTTCGAGGGGCAGCTGGGTCCGGTTCCCGCAGGCTTGCAGAGGCTGCGTCTGCAGGTAGGCATCCCCCCACTCAGCAGGTTACGTTCGCCCTGGGCCCGAGACGAGCGTGCGTGCTGTGAAACGGTTCGCACCATCATCGCCGCCATGCCTGCGGACCTGGAGGAGCTCAGCACGGACCTCCCTGTGGACGAGGTGCCTGGGCTGACTTTGCCTCTGGGGCTGCGCAGCCTTAAGCTGGAGCGGCTTCAGGCGCGGCTTTTCCATACTCCTGCCACACAGCGTGTGGATCTACGATGCGCCCTGCCGCTTAGCCTGGAGAGGCTGGTACTTCAGCGTTTGCAGCTGGCGCCAACACTGCAGCTGCCGGAGACTCTGCAACATCTGCAGCTCCTCAACTGTACCATAGCACCTGCTGGGACTACGCCTGAGCTGCCAGGAGGGCTTCACTCACTCGATGTGGAGAGCGCCACTTTCCCTTATGACCAAGGCGAAGAGGTCTACCTACGGGTGCTACCACCTGGCCTGCTGAAGCTGCGTCTCAGCAACAGGGGCCGCCAGCCCCTTGGGGAACTGCCAGATGCGCTACAGGAGCTGGAGCTGTGGGGTCCGTTGGACGAGGTTGCTCGGCTGCCACCGGGGCTGCGTAAGCTCACCGTCTCACGCTGTGACCAAGCGCTGCACGAGCTTCCACCACAACTGCTGGAGCTGCGGGTGGTGGAGCACCAGCACGTCCTGCCGCCCCTGCCGCCATCGCTGCAGCATCTCAGCATGCATCGCTGCATCAGCGCTCCGCCACCCCTTCCCGCAGGCCTGCGGGTGCTACACCTGACAGGTTCTGTGCACCCAGTGCCGCCACTGCCGACCTCTGTGCGGCGAATCTGGCTGCATGACTGGGACTTTGGCAGCGACGTTTCGTTGCCGGACGGGCTGGAGGTGCTGCACCTGACCTCAGAATTGGACGAGCTGGCAAACAGCTGCCGCGTGCCTGCGCTGCCTTCCAGCCTCCGGGAGCTGACATGCTGGGCAAGTGTGGTTGAGAGCGCCTTCCCTTCCGTGCCAACACTGTGCATCGACACCCTGCCGCCGCGCCTGGAGGTGCTGAGGCTGGACGGTGTGCGCCTGCGTGGCGGTTGCGTGGTCCCGAGGAGTGTTCATACGCTGGTCACCGGGCGCTACTTGCACGCTGACAGTGGCGGCCTCACGTTTGAGAGTGGGCGGCCACCTCCATGGTGCGACAGTGGGGTAAGTTCGCTCCCTTTTGAGTCGATTACCGTGCGTAAGCCTTAGGCTGCGGCAGGCTGCCCTCATCATGAGGTGGCCGCTGGCACCATGGTGCACACTTGCGTGAGCTACATACAGTGCGGTACTAGAGTGACCAACTGTGAAGGCGTTGCACCTGCGGTGGCGCACACTGTATGCGTGCGTTGCTTGTTGCGGTTGGGCTGCCGAGCCTGGGTGCGTGTGCATGTGCACATGTGCACATGTGTCTTCAGCAGCTGTGCCACATGTGGTGCACTTATTGCGGCAGCCAGGCATGCGCTCTGACAGCTTTGCACTTTTAATAAAACCTGCTAAGGGCAGCCCTGTACTTGCATCAATTCAATCGAACGGGGACGGTCATGTGTCATGTGTGTGCCTGTGTTTGTATGGTGCCACACTGCTTGTTGTGTGTCATGTCACGCGGCTGGTGAGCATGCGCCATGGCAGTGCACCATGTGCACGGTATTTGGCAGATCGCAGCACGGTGGCCTGTGACATCATGAAGCAGTGCTCCCCAGACAGTTACTGCATGCGCAGCAGCCGCTGTTGTCAAGGTACACATGCATATGGCACAAAGTGCTGCTGCACACTTTCGGTGCGCATAGGCCAGATGCTCCTGCTGTGCAGGTATGACTGCTCACTCTTGCTCCTGCCGCAGTTGCACAGCTGCGGCTCGGTGTGCAATGCATCTACGGGCGTGTCTAGTTACCCGCTAATGTGTACTATTGAGGCGTTTCCACACTTCAGACACCTGAATGTCAATCATTTGTGAACATGATAGAACTGCTATTCGGATTTCTGAAGAGCCGCTTGTGTGCACCTGAAAGGTGTGAATGGGTACCCTAGGTAGTAGTTTCATTTATTTGCACTTGTGGGCGTGCAAGAGCCCATGTCATGTATGTCAGCACGGCCACTGGGTGCCGAGGCAAATGCATGCCCTAGTAGTACCCCGCTTGGGCTGCGTGTTCACTCATGAGGTAGGGACTCCAGACGGCGGTACTATGTCCTATGGCGGGCCGGCCTGCCCACTCGGACGTCCCGCTCGCCACTCAACCTTGCTCCGGTGGTGGTGGCTGCTCCGGCGGTGGTCAGCAAGAAGCGTTCAATACCACTGAACGGTGCACTATGACCACATAATGTCCTACAAGGCGCCAAAAATAGTAATGCTAGTCACCCACATGGCTATAGCTCAGCAAGCTGTGCGATCATGTGCCAACACTGCACATGTACGCATCCTGGCGCAGGCGTTTTCAACATACCACCGCAGCTGGCAGACACAGCGAGAATGGTGTGGAGCAAACACTGGCCTTGCAGATATGAAGGCATGCAGGGGTGCGGCCGCAGCCGGCACACACCTCAGCAGACACTTTCAGGGGTTTAGAAACCCTGGGTTTGCTGGTAGCACTGTTGGGCCCTTCCGAACTTCGTGACTCGTTCCTTACAATTTCTAATGGTGCAATTGTGGCATGTCAAATGTCAGCCTGTAGTGTAGTCCACCATACTGTCGATGCATAAGGAAAGTTAATGATAGATACCTTATGTACTGTGCGTGCCAGCAAGCCTCTGTGTCGCCTGCCAGCGATGGTGTTGCCAGGACTGCTAGTGGACTATAGTGCTAATGCTGCTTCCACACCGCCGCCGTGAGCGTGCTCATTGGTGTGCAGTTGGTGGTGCCCTGAGGAGCAGCTGGCGCTGCAGAGCGCCACTGCAGAGTAACCCACACCCATGCTTGAGAGCACTGAGGCAATAAGGCTGTGCTGCCCACGCGGCGGCAGTGCTGCGCCAAGCTGTTGCTGCTGGCCCAACAAGTGGTATTGTAGCAGAGGTGATGCAGCGCCAGCAGACAGGTGGTAGCGCCGCCCTCTGATGACTCAAGCACAAGCACTTTCGAGAAGTGTAGAGTATACAGGTACTTCGTAAGTAATTCAGGTACTGCGGAAACATGACACCACTATTTCTTGCGCACATCACGCGCCAAGCTGCTGCCGCTGGTCCAATGGCTGGCCTTGTGGCGGGTGTGCAGCGCCAGCATCAGGTGACAGAGCCGCCCTCTGACGAGTAAAAGTACTTCTTAAGTACTACGGATACAGGTGCTACGGTAGTACATGACACCACAAAGGCTTGCACATATGAGGCGGTAGTTTACGCCCTGCACCCGGTACCCAAATCAGCTTTGCACACGTCACTTGCAGCGCACCAGCTGCAAGTGCATCTTTTCACAAATACCTGTGTTGTTGACACTGTAACCCCTAGTGCATGGTGTTATCCGCAACAACAACTACAACGCGTGAATTGCTCACAAACGATGAAGCATGGCCACCTGCTGTTCCAAAAAGAAAAAGCTAGTCTACTTGCATACTTCACCATGCTGACATACTACTTTTACGAAGTACAACGTCACGTGCGTTGGCGCGGCAATGCCACATGCAGCACTCCCCATTGCCTGCACTGCGTAGGCAGCTGCAGTGCTGCTCTGGGCCAGGCTGCTGATCACACATCACAATGTAGCAGAGGTCTTACAGCATCACTAGTCAGGTGACAGCGCCACCCTGTGCCGCACAGGGGGCGCATGCGCTCACCCGCTGCCGTGCCGCTGTGCCAAAGCAGTCCCTGCAGTCAGAGCGCTGCAGCAGCGAGCCGCCGCATCACCACGTGGCCGCCGACTCCGCAAGCAGGCACACCCCGCCCGCCCACATTGCTGCTGGGGCCGGGCTGCTCTTGTTGCTCAGCAGCAGCAGGTGCTTCCTGAGGCTGTTGCTCAGCAGCCGCAAGATCGGGTACTGGCAGCACCGGCACGCCTGCCGCTGCACCTGGACAGGCTACTGCATGTGAAGCTGTAGCGGTAACGGTGCTTCAGGGATCGCCAGCATCCGCTTCAGCGGGCGCACCGCTCCTTGCACCAGCAGCAGCAGATGCCGCCACAACAGGCGGTCAGATGGATGGTGTGCTGTCCGGTGCAGCACCTGCATTGAGCTGCTTCAGCTGCGCCTGCGCGTCTGGTGCGCACGCGTCCAGTGGTGTGAGCCCGCATGAGTCCACGGCGTGAGACCTTGCTCCCCCAATCCCCAAACACAAAAAGCATTTTACAGGACGAGCACAGGCAGGTGCATGTTGAACACAGGGACCGATCACCGCAGCTGCTGCTGAGCACACCACACATGCGTCAGCGTCTGGCTGTTGAGGCGCTGTAGCTCGCGTGCTTGCGCAGCAGCACATTGCGACACGTGCGGTGAATCATGCGCATGCATGTAAATGACAGGCAGCCACAAGAGGTGCCCGCCAGCCACTTGATCATGATTCAGTGCATTACTGAGCAGTACATAACACTGTCGACCAACACGTACAGGTGGTACAAGTGGTAGGTGTGCATGCTGCTACGTCTGGGGCTCTGTGCACACACGGCAGGCGTCTGCATTCAGCATACTTGTGTGAATACTCGTGGCTGTGACTTGTGTGTGCGGCATGGCACACCCTGGGCAGCGTGCATGGGAATAGCTCGCACCACAACCACTGAATGGCTGCTGCTGTGCATTGAGCGCTGCTGTGATAACTTCATCTGTACCCACCCTGCAACTTCACCATGCCTTTCACTGGCCGCTGGTGCAGTGGAGTCCTGCGCCACATGTACAGGGTGACAGTGAGTGTGACTTGACCTGAGTCACATTGCCCAGCAGAGCACATGCAATGGCCCAGCAACCCTACGCTGTTGTGTGGCTGTTGGTGGGGTCCAGCCAGGCGGCAACATGTGTCAAGCCACTATCTTGGCTTTCAAAAACTTAAAGTTGCTATGCACTATGCAAGGCCCTGCAGCATGGTTCTATGATACATGCAAGGCCCTGCAGCATGGTAATATGATACATGCAATCGCTGTGAGGGCCGTACATAGTAACCGACAGAGCTGCTGTCCTGGCTCATGTTTCAAGCCCAGCCTGTGAACACTACAGTAGCAGGCACTGAGAGCCACTTCAACTCTGCTGCACCTGTACTCACCGCAAGCAGGTGCCGAACACTTTGGTCGTCCCGCAGCTCCGCAGCAGTCAGCACGCTGCTGCGCATCGCCAGCCCCACCTGCAGGGGCACCCCTTGGCAGTGCCATGAGAGGGGCAGATGGAAGCCACAACAGACGCGACCTCTTGCACAAACGTGGACTGCTCCTGTTGCCAACATTTGCGAAGCGCAGCCATCCAGGGCTGCTGTTAGTGCCGCTGCCGGCGCATTGCTACTGCTGGTGCTTCCACTGATGCTGGTGGTGCACCATGGTGCTCTTTGAGAGACAGTCACTCTCCGGATCAACGCGCACACAGGTCATCATCTGTGCAAGCGCCTGCTGCTGCAGCGCTCGGTTGTTGAAGTTGCGCGGTTTGCTGAAGTTGGGCCAGTCGGGCGGTGTGTCGCACCACAAACCGTGGATCACGTGTGTGGGGGTGTGCCCGGCAGCGGACGAGAACCAGTGGCGGAGGTGGCTGGCTGGCTTTGGCGGCGATGGTGGAGGCAGCAGCGCACGCAAGGACCAAGAGCATGAGGCTCGCAGGCGCGCCAGTGCCCACTGGCGCCTCGCTGCTGGTGAAGGCTTTCACCTCTGCAGCTCTGCAGCGCACCAACACCTGCTTCCCAAGGAGGGGTGGAGCCTCAACAGGGAGCTGCGGTCAGTACGCCCCCCTCTCGGGGTGCAGCTGCTCGGCGACCGGGTGTCTCACGTCCTGGCGTCCCACATCCTTGCATTTCCCACCGTGGTCGACCTGCAGCTGAAGGGCACTTTCGCATGGGCCACCGCCAACAACCCTGTGCGGTTACCTCCGGGGCTGCGGTGCCTGGAGCTGGACTGCTTTGAGGGGCAGCTGAGCCCAGTGTCCGCAGGCGTGCAGAGGCTGTGTCTGCATCTCAGCAGCTCGCAGTCTCCCTGGGCCGAAGACGAGCGTGCCTGCTGTGAGGCTGCACGCACCATCATCGCCGCCATGCCTGCGGACCTGAAGGAGCTCTGCACGGACCTGCCTGTGGACGAGGTGCCTGGGTTGGCTCTGCCACCGGGGCTTCGCAGCCTAGAGCTGGAGCAACTTATGGTCGGCACCACGCCTGCTTTTAAGCCACAGACGGTCAGCCTGGTCCTGCCGCCTAACCTACAGAAGCTGTCACTGGTGGATTTGGAGCTGGCGCCGCTGCTGCAGCTGCCGGAGACCCTTCAGCATCTGGCGCTCGTCCGCTGTACCGTTACAGCTGGTGCTGTTACGCTCCAGCTGCCACAAGGGCTGTGGTCACTGGACGTGGCGAGCGGCGACCGCCCACTTGGCGGTGAAGGTGAAGGCGAAGACGAATTTCAAAGCGAAGACGAAGGCGAAGGCGAAGGCGAACATCAAGGCGGAGGCGGAGTTGAGCTTCAGTCACTGCGGCAGGTGGTGGATCTGGCCTTGCTGCCACCTAACCTGCGGCAGCTGCGTCTCTGCGACTACATGGGCCCTGGCCCTCTGCCCCCTGGGCCGCTGCCAGATGCGCTGCTGGAACCGGAACTGGCGGGGCCGGTGCCCGAGCTCTGCCCGTTGCCGCTGGGGCTGCAGAAGCTAACGCTCTCAGCCTGCAACCGAGCGCTGCAGCAGCTGCCACCACAACTGTTGGAGTTGCGGGTGGTGGCATGCCACCCAGGCTCCCCCAACAACCCATCCCCCCTGCCACCGCTGCCATCATCGCTGCAGTATCTCAGCTTGCACGACTCCAAAAACGCCCTCCCCCCCCTTCCCGAAGGCCTGCTGGTGTTGCAACTGGTACGCTGTGCGCCCCCAATCACTCTCCCGCTGCTGCCGCGCTCTCTGCGCCGTCTGTGGCTGGACAGCTGGGACTTTGACAGTGACATTGTGTTGCCGGACGGGCTGGAGGTGCTGCACCTGACCACAACAAAGGTAATGCTGGCAACGAATTGCCGCGTGCCTGCGCTGCCCTCCAGCCTCGTTGAGCTGACATGCTGGGTGCACATGGCCGTATACGGCCCCACTTCCAGGCCTGTGCCAGCACTGTGCGTGCTGCCGCCACACTTGGAGGTGCTGAGGCTGGCTGGTGTGCGCTTGTGCTGCGCGGTGCCCAGCAATGTTCGCACCCTCATCACCGGGTACAACTTACAAGTAGTTGGTGCTGGCCGCACGTTCGAGAGTGGGGCACCACCTGCGCGCTTTGAGGCGGGGGTTGTCTGGCACGGTAATGATGTGTCTGCCAGGTGTGAGTGGATGCCGGAGTAGACAATTGCTCACACATGGTGCCACGCCATATGCGTGTGTTATGCTTGTATTGCTGGGCCACCGCGCCCGGGTTTCATGGATATGCTGTTCTGCAGTTGTGCGCACAGGGTCACTGGCACCCGACTGGGCGTTGATTGTGTGTGTGCTTGCCTGGTTGTTGCTTGCTTGGTACTGTGCTCCTGTTGTGTGTCACGTCATGCACCTGCTTGCCGTGCGCCAATGTGCCATTTGCACAGCCTGTAGACATGCATTGTGCAACACGGTGAATTGTGAGACGGCAGTCCACGAGAGTCGTTGTACACTAGCACATGCTGCCAGAGCCCTGTGGCCATATGCATGCGATGTGCGACTGGTGACTGTCATGTCTGTCATGCGTCACACGGTGTACAGTGCCTGCTCTTTCGGCCAAGTGCGGCTGCTGTGCAGGTGTCACTGCGCTGTCCTGCCACTGTTGTTTACGCCACAGTTGCACAGAGCTCTGTGTGCACTGCGCTCTCGGCAAGGCTATTGTGGTGCAATATGTGGTGCAATATGTGGTGCAATACAATACAATAGCCTTGCCGAGAGCGCAGTGCACACAGAGCTCTGTGCAACTGTGGCGTAAACAACAGTGGCAGGACTGGGAAATCCTCGGCGGTGGCATGAGCAGGGGCAGAAGGACGCCAGCACAGACGACATGCACCATGCCGCTGCTGTCACACACGCACGTAGATCTAGGTGACGGTGATGCAGCCAATCCATGCTGGCGCCGCTGATACATGGTCGTAGTCGGCTGTGAAGCTTCAGGTGTCTCGTGTGCAACCGGTCGCGCGCACGACGAGCCCCCCTAGGAGGGAACCGATGCGTGTGTGTGTGATCTCTCGGGGGTTTTGTGTTGACGTTGCGTACCCGTGTTGAAGTTTGTGTATTAGTCATGGAGACATGGGGGCATGTGGGCACCGTGTACAAACTACGGGTATTTAGTCGGGCGGGTAGGGTGCGCTCAGCAGCGAGGCGTGCTTGTACGCGTCGACATCGGGCGCTGCGCCAGGTGTCTCCGCCGGGAGGGTGGAGGGCCAGTCCTCAATGACCAGCTCCGATATGCTGCGCTGGAGCGCCACTGACAGCTTCTGCCGCCAGCGCGTTACGCACGCGGCCACAGTGTACAGCCCATCGCTAAACTGCGCCTGCCGTACCGCCAGGGCCCGGACTACTGCATGGGCGTCCTGTTGAAGTTGAACTTGCCACTAGTACCGACTGACACGGTCACGCCACAGCAACAAGCGCCCTGCTGGCATTCCAAGCCTTCACAAACGGAACCACCCCCTGCTCCCTGTCAGGGCCCTGCACCTAAGCAAGTATAGCCATGCCCAGCACCCCACAGGACACCCTCATTTTCCGCCCCGGCAGCGCCAAGGCAGGAACTGGCACGGCCAAGGTCACCTTTCGAGGCCAGACAGTTGAAGTTGTCAAGGGCGAGCTGCTAAGGACAGCACTGCTGAGGCGGGGACTCACGCCACACAATGGCAGGGCCAAGGTAGGTGGGCGGCTGGGCGAAGGGCATGCGCATGCTGGGGTTGACAGCCTTCCGACTTCTGCTGGTGCTGCTGCTGCTGCCAGCTGTCACTTGCGTTGCTGCTGCCGGCCGGTGGGTGTCTGCCCGGACCACGTGCACTGGAGCTGCTGCCTCCGCTGCTGGTGGTGCTGACAGCGGCACAGCTGCGACCACCGGTCTCAGGCCTGCCTTCGACGAGACTCCTGGTACTGCACCATGTCGTCGAACCTTTCCTGACAGCGGCTACGAGGAAGTCGCATCTTCAGAATGCAGTCTTCAAATGCCTTTGCATTACAACTGTGGCTGTTCCTGCCTGTGCAGATGTTCAACTGCCGCGGGCTGGCCGTGTGCGGCACGTGTGCGGCGCACATCACCAAGGGGCAAGTGTACCCAGGTTTGTGTGATAACTGCTTCGAAGAGGTGTACACAGAACAAGCTCACGCCATAAATAACTACTGCACATTGTGCCGCGCATGGTGCGTCTCGGGCACGCAAACTGGGTGCAATTCCATTTGCAAGTACACCGCCACTGAAAGTTTTTGGCGTGTGCCACCCATGCGCCACAAGCAAGGTGCACTGGCACCATGAACGTTGGCGGGACCGGTTGGCTGCGCACACGCATTTGTCAGATCTTCCAGCACCACCTGTGCAGGTGTGTGTGCACGGCAGAAAATGTACAAAGCTGGTAGGAACTAGTGGCGACGCAAGCACCAGCTGCGGCACAGCGGTACAGCTGTTTCTTTCATGCAGTGGCCACTATGGGGGCTGGGAAGGTGACATAAGCTCCACATCGCAGCAAGTGTGATAGGTCAGGAAAGTGTACCTCAACTCAAGTATTGCTTTCTTGCGCAAATGGAAGGGATTCAGCGAGAGACCTACCCTGTTGCTGCCACGGCGGCGCATGCATGTCTTTTTTTATACTGCTGGCACCTCATGCATTAATCACCAGTGCATCTCATTTTCCTCACTTGTACGAGGTGCTGACAGTGACCACTATGTGTACATGCGTGCCTGGCATGTGACTGTGCAGACAAGTGGAACATACACGAGCAGATGCGCCTGCGCCTGCCGCCGTTCTCCTGCGCTGCAAACCGCGGTGACATGCGCCTGGCCTGCCAGGCAAGTGCATGTCTCCCAGTCACAGCTGCACATGTACAGGCACTTGCACTGCTGCTGCTGAGCAGCTGGCACTTGCACTTGGGCTTGCAAACTGGCGGTAGGCAGCGTACGCACACATGTCACATGGTGGTAGGCTACACATGGCCGCCGCCACAGTGCTCGAAAGGAGGTACATCGAATCCATGCCGGGTGGGCCTGAGGGGTGCCCGTGCACTGCCTTCCAGTGTGTACAGTATGACTGCAAAGGCCCTGGACATGTACTTGCTTTGCGCACACTCCTCTGGGAGTGACATTTCAAACCTGCTTGCGGCACTTCTCTGGTGCTGAAGCCCGGACCTGCCTTTGTGCGTGGTGGTGTGCAGGTGGAGGTGATCGAAGACATTGAGGTGCTCAAGTGTGGGGGTGCGTTTGGCCAGACGACTGAGCTGAGTGACGAGCCCGCAGAGGCATTCAAGACATACCTGGGCGAGGGAGAGTTCCTGCTAGGTGCGTATCGCCGCATCCACGCCGGGTGCAGCGGCATGCTGCAGTGGTGCGAAACCGCTGATGTGCGTTCCTCAGCTGTGGCAAGTATGCTGCAGCGTTGTGAGGCTGCATGCCGGTGTGGTAACAATGCCAAGCATGTGGACTGAGCCTGCTGCAACGTAGCAATACTTTTCAAGCGTCATCATGTCGTATACAGTACTACTTGGACTGTCATGTTGTGGTAAGAAGGCTGGCACATCATCAGGCGTCCATTTTTGCCGGCGACGGTGTGTGCGATTGTTTGACCTGTCTCGCAGCCACGGTTGGCACCCAACCGTGCTGATGACTGGAGTGTACTTGTACTGCTAACAAATACGAGGGCCAACTTGTGGGCCCATGTGAGCACAACACGCTAGAATGTCACGTCACTGACGTCAGCATACCAACATGTCATGTGCATGTCACTGGCACTTGCGTACATGCCTTCTTTTTTTTGTCCCAGACTGCGCGCAGAGCGGCTTCCGCAGGAAGGAGCCCCGTGTCACCATTCACAAGAAGCCCAGCCAGCAGCCGCTGTCTGCTGAGCACACACAGCAGCAGTCTGCTGAGCACACTGCTGCTGAGCAGCAGGACAAGCAGGGCTGAGCAGGCCTTGCCAGCAGCAGCCACACAGAAGCAGTGGTGCTCAGCAGCTGCTCTGGCAGCAGTGCGGCAGCAGCACATCAGTGGTTGCCAAGGAGCCACAGTGGCGACAGCAGGGAAACTTTCGCAGTGGCAGTGCTTGCTGAAAAAAAACGCCAGGGTAAGAAGGAATACCATGGGGTGACAGGCATACCAGAAGTCGAACATGTATTTGAGTGGGAAAACTCATGGACTGGGGCCGGACACTGGCAGCTAGCCAATCACGGTGCATCGAGGGGGACGGTTACATTATCAGGCTGGGCTGGCATTGCTTCAGTGTTATGCCACAGTAGCTGCGTGCCGGTGCACAGGGGTTGTTGATGACTCGAAAAGGGGACACCAAAAGGCGTGCATGTGTGTCAACGGGGCTGCAACACAGCGGTAACTATGCTTCAGCTGCATCCCAGCCACAGTGGCAACCGCGTGTACACAGCATGAGCACCTCGCTTTTTTTATAGCCGCACCTTGCATTTCTGCATGCAATTACTGTGTACACTTGGGGGCAGGGGCTGGTGAACCAGTGCTCCAGCTTTGCAAGTTCTTTTTTATGCCACAGCTTGCTAGGTGAAGCAGCTGCAAGCTTGAGCTTTCGGTGCTGGGCGGCACACCGCAGTAGTGCAATGGCAGCACCACCCCATTTTCCTGCTGGCCCAGGGCCGAGAGCACATGATTCGCTGATGCGTACGTTGTGGCATGCACACGGCTGCATGTGACCATGTGGCCTGGCATAGGCCTGGAGCTGCTGAATGGCACACTTTCCATACAGGAGAAAGCCGCCTGTGCGCGCTCGGCACTCTCTATGTGTGTGTGTGTGTGTGTGTGTGTTTTTTCACCGTGCCTGCTGCCGCACTATCAAGCATGTACTGCAGAAGTAGTATGAACTACGCAGCGACATGTGTACAGCACTTCATATGGCGATGTGTCAGGCATGTACTGCAAAAGTAGCATGTACAACGCGACGACATATGTACAGCACTTCATATGGCGATGTCTCAGCGCGTGCTTGTTTACATGACAGCGCCAGGGGTTTGAGGGACGGGTGCTACTTTAGACGGAGAGTGCTTGGCCCTGTACGGCCCTGGCGCACAACCTGCCCTGGCAGGTCAAGCCCTAGCATGGCGGCTCAGGTCTCCCGCTAGCAGCAGTTGTTGCTCTTGGGTGTCCGGACAACTTTCTGTGCTGGTGTACATACACTGTGGGGCATCTGCCATGGCCATGAGCATGCTGGCAAGAATGGCATGGGCTCTTGCACACCCACAAGTGCAGATAAATAAAACTGCTGTGTATTACTTCTAGTATACTGTAGTATAAGAATGAATGGCCATGTGCACCAAGCAGCATGAAACAGAGCACCAGCCAACAAAAGCGACATAAAGACAGACCACAAATGTACAGACACCATTGTTTGCATACGTGTTTCCATTTGGTCCTTGACTATAGCTGCCATGTCACGTGTAATTAAGCCGCCAAGTGGTGGATTACCTGGTGGCGTTGCTGGGGCGGCACCATAACAAAATACACATGTGACTGGTGCAAGAGTTGCATAAAGTGGGATTTCGGGGTCATGCGTGATGTGTAGAAGTGGGCTACGCATGTTTACAAAGTAATAAGTGCTGCTGCATCTCTGCTATTACATGCCCATGTATGGCGCCAACGACATCCCTTTAATGGCACGCACCAAGCAGCCCATTTTACAAAGCGTCAGTACTCCCCGCACGAACTGCCATGCCCGTGCTGCTAGTCAGTAAAAAAGAAGCATAGGGAACAAGTCGTTCCCTCACTCGCCTCCTACCATTTGAAGCCAGAGCTGGTGAGGCCCCGCTCCCTGGGAGGCTCCTGCTGCTGGCGCTGCTGGTCCTGCAGCTGCTCCTGTGTATAGT
The DNA here is from genome assembly GCA_032358315.1 of Ophiocytium majus. Taxonomy (NCBI): domain Eukaryota; class Xanthophyceae; order Mischococcales; family Ophiocytiaceae; genus Ophiocytium; species Ophiocytium majus. Next base: position 16,929 of record JAULBY010100751.1, read on the forward strand.
AGTAGTCCTGCTGCTCGGCTGAGCTGATGAGCAACGTGGTGCCCAGCCCCAGCACGCCTATCAGGATCGCTGGCACCAGCTGCAGCAGCACTCCGTCCAGCGGCAGCTCGATCAGCGCCCTCCTGCGCGCGCTGCTGTCCTCTGTGTTGCGGGCTCCAAGTGGCAGTTGGCCACGCGGAATGTCTGTGTCGGGGTTGATGCTCAGAGAGCGACGCAGCTGCTCACGCTGGTCTTGCAGTGGGTCTGCTGGCTCCACGTCGCCGTCTTCACCGCCTCCGCCGCTGCCGCTGGAGCTCCCCGGCTGGGAGTCGGTGTCGCCAAGCTGCATCAGTGTGCGAATGTTGCTGCTCAGCCTGCTTCCTCTGCGGAGGTTGCACGAGCCGGCAAAACAGCGCGCTCCCTCCACATGCAGCAGCAACAGGACCCCCAGCAGCGCTGCCGCCGGCAGGGGCGGCCTCCTTGCCCCCCACCCACTCATCACCTCATTTGCCAGCACTGCCTTTCCGCGTGTGCACTGTGCAGCAGTGGCCACGCGAAGGGGCTCTGCTGAGCACTGCGCCATCAGGTCCAGACCTGTGCACTGTACCGCCGTGTGTGTCATCAGCACCAGACGCCGGCTGGTGTGTGGGCCTAGGGTGTGCTGCAGGGGCCGAGGACGGTGGGCGAACCCCGCAGGGCCCATGGCCTGCCGCCCATGAGATGAGAGCCCTCCCCCCTCTCGTCTTGCTGGCAACCGCAATCGCAACTCCCGCCACCACCCCCACGTCCATGGCATCGCTGGCGCTGCGGGGAGGCACCAGGGCCCTATCGCTCTGCCAGCCCTGCTGCGTGGGCAGGGGAGGAGGCGGGCTAGCTGCGGCAGGTCTCAACCCTCTGCAGAGGGCGGTGCAGCAGGACCAGCGGCGGAGTTGCTGCCTGAGGCACAGCAGGGGTGCTGTGAGGGGGGCGCGATCCATGGCAGCTCCACAGGAGGTGGCGACGGATCCGGACGGGGAGGAGGGCGGGCCAGCTAGGAGCCACGCCATGTGAGTCTTCGCAAGGATGTTATTGCCGAAAGCGAGGCAATTCGGTGTGCGGTGACTCCTTTGCAGCTTGCAAACTGTTGCGTGGGCAAGTTGGTCAGAAGCGCGGCGAAGTGTGCAGAATGCAGAGCAGCGGACCGCAGGTGCGTTTCGAAGCCGAGCCTCGCCAAAGCTTTTGCCCAGCATTCTGTCCTGGTGGACAAACAGCTGGCATACACTACCTATCGGCGTGCCCGGCAACGTGCGGTCGTCTGTCGGTCGACAGAGGGTACAAACGGCATTCTGTCAAGTTTGCGCACAACACGCGTTGCGCGCACATGCTGCAACATGGACCAGTTACACCAGTGCCTTTTTCGCTCGGCGGTGTCATTTCACAGTGTCTGTCCAAGCAGCATACACCCAACGATACGTTCACCGGCGCTTGCAGATGCAACCACTTACGGAAATGCTTTGCAACACATCGTTATTTTGCGTGGTGGGCCTGCACAGTGCCGCGGCTCAGGAGCTGGCGCGGCTGCTGCGCAGTGACACCAAGGAGGTGAAAGGCGTGGGGCCAGCCACCAGTGATCAGTTCAAGCGCATGGGCATCTGCTGCATTGTGAGTGTGTGTCCACCACAAACACAACGGCGGTGTGGTGTGCGAGCTTGTCACACACACATTGAAGTTGGAGCAGTTTAAGTTTGTGCATTAGTCCAGAGACACGAGGTCATGTGCACGCAGTTGGAGTTTGCAATTGGCGGCATAGATGGTGGCAGTGTATGCATGTGCTCCATGGCTGGTGGCATGCACCTGTCAAGCTGCGCTCATCATTGCCTTTGCTCGCTGCAGACATGCTATTAATGCACAAGTGCGATGCTCGCAAATTCGGCCAGGGAGCCGCACTGGTGGCAACCATTAATTCATTGCCATGATTGAGATATGTTTGCATGCTGGTATTTATGTGTGACCTTTTGTAACTGCTATGCGCTCTTCATATGTAATAATGCTAATGTACTTATCAATGCCTTGCCACATTTCATGGCGGCATTTATGTGTCGCCATGTGTACCTGCCGTCCCCTCCTGGCGGGGTCCACCAGCCCTGGTGGGGTCCACCAGGCGGACCTTTTAGTAGACAGCTAAAACATCACCATGTTCCAGTATTGTACTTCTGTGTGACATTTTGTGCCTGCTGTGTTCTGGTTTCGTACACCAGGCGGACCTGCTGCTGCACCTGCCTGTGGGCATGGTGGACAGGAGGCGAACTGCTCCAGTCTCGGAGATGGAGGATGGCGAGGTGTACACGCTCACTGTCAAGGTGGGTTGTCTTCACCTTGCACTTCAAGTTGAAGTTGAAGCAAAACACAGTGGTGTTGCAAGTGCAGCACGGGCGGGCAGTGACGTGTAGACCAGTTGTGTGTCTTGCCACAGCTTGCCGGTGCCGCTTCGGACCGTTCACTGCAGCATGTGCTGGACGTGAGCGTGTTGAAGCCGTTGCACCTCAATATCTGCACACGGGTAGTTTGTTTTATAATCCACTGTAGGATTTGTTTTTTGCGCTTGTGGGTGAGCAAGGTGATGCAAGCCACCATGAAGCAATGGTACATATATTTACTTCAAGTAGACATATATAGAAATTATATACACATGTACTCTGCCTCATGTAGGAGTAAGGTAGCACATGCTTCTGTATGGTGTGGCTCGGTGAGCAGGACTGCCTAGGCACACACCACTTTTGCCCTGTGGCTGTCTGCATATGATGGTGATTGAGCGACATGCAACACTTTCGAGGGCTCAACCTCTGCAGCTCTGAGCCACACTGCTGCTTCTGCTGCAAGCAAGTGAGTACGGTAACTGCCGCAGCAACCAGCCGTGTTTGTGTACACCACCAGCCTTTTCAGCAGACCCTCAGCGCTTACTACTAGTCATATTTTGAGTACACTTTATATGCAGTTGACGCTGCGCCCCGCCCCACCAAGCCACAGCGGCGCACTGCATGCTCACAAAAACTATCTGGTGAAATTACACCTGCCACTCATGTACCTGGTTGGTGCTCCTTGCGCTTGCAGGGGTCACCACTGCTGTTGCTCTTGCTGCTGCAATGTGCTGCTGCTGCGTTTGTGGCGCTGCAGCTGCACCTACTGGTGAGCACCTGCCTCAGTGGTCTCTAGTGCTGATCAGCACTGTCGGTGCTGCTGCCGCCACTGCTGCTGCTCAGCATCAACATGCTGCTGCAGCCGCCGCTGCTGAACAATTGTCCGCCGCTGCTGCTGCTGCTGCTGCTGCTGCTGCTGCCTGGTGACTGTGACGATGCCCCTTGGGTGGTGTCTGCATCTGCACCATGGGGGCACCAGCCAGTGCACTGCTGCTGCTGCTGCTGCTGCTGCTGCCGCTGCTGCTGAGCAACTGGTCACGCTGCGGCCACAGCTGCTGAGCACGTTGCTGCTACTGCTGCTGCTGCTGCTGCTGATGGTGTTTGGCAGGTGGCTTCCGCAACACAGTCGCACCAGCCGGGGCGCATCACTTGTACGGACCGTCACGGGACGCCGATGGACCTGGTATATTTTGTGCCAAACACCATGCAGGGGCGAAAAATGTGGTGGGCGATAAGGCTGGGGCACCCTGTGGGAACCATGCTTGCCGTCAGTGGCAAGGTAACAGTTACGACTTGCAGTACATGTGTATCATGCTAAAGTGTAATGCCAGTACTACACGTGCAAATATGTTCCGCTTTGATGTACCGCTGAAAATGAAATCAACAATCAAGGGTACAATACCTAGTTAGTACACTACGTAATTGGTACTTCTAAGTACTTTTGAAGTATGTACCATTCATTTTCAAGTACGATTTTGGTACAGCACTTCTGAAATACTTCGAAGTACTACGTAGTACTTCAAATATATTGAGGTTGGCGACAGGCCCGATCTAGCACCGGCACTTCAAACATTCCTGCTGACTCACAAGCAGAGTGACCCGTGCATTGTCAAGGCGTGCATGCCGCATGTGCTGGCAGCAAGTGTGTGTTGTTGTAACGGACAAAGCACCTACAAGTGGCACAAGCCTGCGCTGGCTTCATCTCTTTTCACACGTTGTGGTGTCCGCATGCTCGTCTGTTGTTTTTCGTGTAGCCATGCACAGCTGTCAGTGACGCCATGTGCACACACGCGCAAGGTACACTTGTTGCGCTCATATGTGTGCATATGTCACTTGTCCCCCAGCTGCACTTGCAAAAACATCCATTCCGGGCATGCACATACTTGTGCACGGACGCAGCTGGATCCAGGGCAGGCACCTTTTTTGCCCCCACGCTATTTTCTTAGCACCGTTCATGAGTGGTGATGGGTCAGGGCTTGCAAACATGCCGGTATTTTACATGTATTGGAAGTTTAGGTTATGTAGAATACGGGGTGTTCTAGGTCCAAATACGCGGTTACGGTGTATATGCCGTATGACTCACTGACTACGGTATGAGTATGTTAATCTTCATATTTTATACGCGGTATGTACATGCGTTGTACGGCGTATCATGAAATTTTTATGCGCTGTGACTCATCACCATTCATGAGCGCGCTGGCACAACCGCTTGTGCACGCCCGCTTGTGCAGGTCACCAGGTCATGGAATGGCGAAATGCAGATGCCGCAGCCGGACGCCGTCAAGCCCATAGAGCAGCTGGCCAGCCTGCTGGTGGTCGAGCCCACATACCGCCTCACCAAGGGACTCACTGACAAAAAGATGCGCTCCACGGTGGCAGTGGTGGGTGCTCATCCCATCCAAGTGTTTTTTTGTTTGTTTGTGTTTCGTGTCAGAGAGGTGCGTGCACCAGTCTGTGAACCAAGGGACTCACCGACAAAAAGATGCGTTCCACGGTGGCAGTGGTGGGTGCCACGCCCCTGTGTCCTTGCCCATCGCGCATCTGTATGTAGATCCTACTCCAAAGAGTGTTGGTGCGTGCCCACAATGGCAGGTGGTGCTGCCCCCCAACCTGCTGACAACGTGCCACTGCGCCCTCGCTGGCTGGCACAATAGGTGTTACTGGTGCTGCTGTGTGTGCACCGTCCGCCAGGTCGGAAGCTGCTCAGCCTTCGGCTTATCTCCCACTAGTAATGAAGTAGATGCTATGGATGGATGTGTGCACATAAGGAATGGTGGGTGCTGCAGCATGTGTGGGCACTCAAGCGTCACACATTGGTAGGGTTGCCGGAATCATAATTTCGGGATATGACGGTCAACGGTAATTCCTTCATACCCACTGCGGATGCCCATGGCTGCCTACGACGCCTTGACGTCTGTAATGGCCCTACCGTGCTGAGCACAAAACATTATGGGAGATATTGCAAGTATTATAAGGTTACGGCGAAAATACGCTACGAATCACGGAGTAAACTTGAAAAAAAAATGATTCCGACAACCCTACACATTGGTGTGCATATGGGTGGCACGTGCCGCAAAGTGCCCAGCTGCTGTAGGTGCCAGGGTAGCTTGGTGACACATAAAAGGAAAAAGACGTGGGCTGCTGACCTCACAGGCTTTCGAAGTGAAGACAGCAAGGCAACAACACATCACATCTAATCGGGTTTTTCATGTCAGAGAGATGCGTGCACCAGTCTGCAAACTGAAAACAGCGCTGTGCGGCGCAGGCATTGTAAGCACACACCCAGATGCTGCTGCTGAGCAGGCATTGCACTCTCACCCAGCTGCTGATTCCTGCCCTACTTTTTCAAACGACTGTGCTGCTGAGCAGGCACTGGACATGGTAGAAGAGAAGGCGCGGCTGCTGGGTGATGACTGGGGCTGGGACGGCGCCAGTGCGGTCCATGACATGTCAAGCCCGGGAATATATGGCAGAGACGTGGCTCAGTTGCTGGACACGTCACAGAGTGACTTGCTCAGCGGACCTGTCAGCGGCTGCTGGCCAGGTGAACAGACCAGAGGCAAAAAGAACTGTACGCATTTCATAGGGTCTGTCAATGGTTTTCATTTTTTGCAAGTGCACATGTATGTTGTGGTTCCGAGGAGTGTCTGTAAGTTCAATCAGTAACAACAAATTGAGTATGGCAGTTACAAAAACATCATGAAAATCTCGAAGAGTACGGGTGCTAACATCACGCACCAGACACTTTTGGTTCTTCTTTAGGAATAGCTCTCAGTGCTAGTGAACCATGGTGGGAGGGACGTAATCCTGACACCTGCTTTCTTCAAAAACAAAAGAACTTCCAACTTTGCTAAAAGTAAATTATGTGGCATAAGGGAAGGAACATGCAATGGGAGACCATGCAGTTGGAGGTTGTGTCGTTAGGACAATTTTCCCTGTTGTGGAGCTGTTGGTTCAAGAGAGCAAAATAGAAGGGTTTCAGGGGTGCTCCATGCGCACGTGCACATTGGCTCAGTTGACGAGTAGGTGCTGTGTGCCGGTGGCCGGTTCACCCGTGTCAGGCACAAGCTTTTTTCTTACTTGGTCTGTTTTTTGCAATAATTGCGCACATTACGTGACTGAGGAATTGCAGTGCTATCCACAGGAAAATGGACGCCAGCTTGCAGCTGGCTGCTGACTTGCACATGTCTGGCCCGCCAAGTTTGCCAAACATGCCTTGAAAGAAATTATACTACGCAGTAGGCGCAATGCAAATTCGGAAAGCGTGTGGTCTGGCTGTACCCAACCCCGCAAATCCAAGGAGAACGTGGGCAAGAGACCGCACGCTTCCAATGGACAAAAACACTGAGCAGGGTGATTTGTCTGGTTGGTAAGCGCACGTGCGACAGCGTGCATGCGCCTGCCACGCACCCCCCCCCCCGCTGCCACTGACATGCCACGCCACTGACATGACATGCCACTGACATGACACGCCACTGACATGACATGCCACTGACATGACACGCCATGCTGTGCGACAATGTGGGTGCCCCCGGTGCTCAGCAGGCGTCATGGCGGCGCTGCGCAGTGCGCATGCACCACAGTCCCTGGCGGACCTGCAGCCCGGCGCGCCTGCACGCGCTCGGCTGGCCTACGACGAGCTGCTGGCGCACCAGGTGCGCACACATATAACTTCAACTTTGAAGTTGCAGTTGAAAAGGCATACAGTAAATCAAACTGCGCGCACGCTCCTGAGCCTCCCATGAGGACCGTCAAGTTGAAGTTGTAATCAAACAGGAAATTTGTCATGTAGCTGAAGTTATAATTGGAGTGTCCACACACACATGCACGCGCTCGGCTGTCCTACGACGAGCTGCTGGCGCACCAGGTGTGCGCACACAGCTTCATTATACAGTGCATCTGACTTGTAGAGAGCAAGGGTTGACGCTGCTGCTCAGGCTGAAGTATGCAGGATCACAACAACGCACATGTGTGCTCAAGTGCGTACGCCGACTCTGCCCCGAGACTTTCTGCAACAGCCGAACTTCATACACCACTTGCCATTGCTCTGCGGGGCGCCATTGTCAGCAGCAATCTGCTCGTGCATGTGCCGTGGCTGCTGGCAAATGCCTGCTTAATAACACTGCCGTGCGCTAACACGCAGCAATACAGCCATACAGGGACTTCAGCAATCTCCACATTACTTCACACCATGATGGCGGCGCATTGCGTCTGAGCGGCCTCGCCACTGCACCACTGCGCCCAGAACCTTTGCGTGTCTCTCCCCTCTCCCCGCACCATCCACTTCCGACACCTCCCTACAGCCAACCAGTCACAGTACTCTCCTTGCCTCTGCTGCTGCCACCACGGCCGCCGCCCCTGCTCCCCCTCACACAGGCCTCTCTAGCGCGGCGGAGGCTGGCGGCGGTGGACCCTGCAGGGGGGGGCGCCCCCCTAATCCCCCCCCTGCCCCCCCCGTCCCCCCTGCCCAGCGCCCTTGCGGCAGCCTCGGGCAGTTACGAAACCGATTCGGAGGGGGGATTGGCGGGCTTGCTGCTGTCGCGGCTGCCGTTTTCGCTGACTTTGTGTCAGAGGAAGGAGCTGGAGGCGATAGGGGAGGCCATGGGTGGGGGGCAGCGCATGGTGCGCCTGCTGCAGGGAGACGTGGGGTCTGGGAAGACGCTGGTGGCTCTGGCGGCGCTGCTCAGGACGGTGGACGCGGGGCTACAGGTGTGAGACCAAAAAACAGTCGTCTTTGTACTTCAGAAGTATTTTACAAAAAACAAAGATTGTGTTATTCACTGTAAGCTTCGTATTACATAACACGGTTATAAAACTTGATAATAAGGCTGCTGCAGGGGGATGTGGGGGCGGGGAAGACACTGGTGGCGCTGGCCGCGCTGCTGAGGACGGTGGACGCAGCGTTGCAGGTGTGAGAAAGAAATAATCCAGTTTTTACTGAAGCATTACATCAGATTTATTATTTATTGTGTTTGTTCAGTTTGTAAACACTTGCCAACTTGGTCCATTTCCCCCCCCCCAGTAGTAATAAGGCTGCTGCAGGGGGGCGTGGGCTCCGGGAAGACGCTGCTAGCGCCGGCCACGCTGCTGAGGACGGTGGATACGGGGTTGCAGGTGTGAAGTAATTTCGTATTGTGTCTCCTTAAAAATATTGATTGCTTATCGATAAGCAGGTTGATGATTGAGAAAGTGGATCCATGCCTTTATGGGATGTGCGTAACAGTCAAGCTACTTTTATGTCCTTTCAAATAACTTACCTTTGGTACTAATTTGAAGTGTGCTAATAAAAAATTAAATTGGTACTTAACCATTTGAATCCATGTCTTCATTGATACTGAAGGTGCTGCTAACCACGCACCGGCTGGGGTTCCTCCAGCTTTTGCGCAACCACCTCCACCACAACCAGTATAAATTAACAAACTTCAAGACTGTGCGGGGGGGGGGAGAGCTGTCTCAAAGAGCAACGTGCGGGGTTGTTTGTGATGTGTGGCCCAATGCCGCGTAGCGTCCTGCACACGGCAACTTCACCCGGCGCCGCGCTCAACACCACCGAAGCTGCAATACCATGTGCTTGCACATATTCCAGAGCTACCGTCGTCTTTGTATTCGTACCCTACGCATCCTCTGTAGCAGTATACCGATAATCCGAGAAGTAGTAGAAGTTCATTTTCATGCGGTACAGCCACCCTTGTGCATACAGAATCTGTGACTACAGTACTATGCCGACTTAGCAACAGGACAGAAGCTGCTCTACATGTCAAGTTAGCAAACACATACTTTCAAGTACTTTTAGAAGTACGTGCAGCACAGGCGCCTTGCCATCCCATGTTAACCCCCACCCCCAACCCCACCCCCACCCCCACCCCAGGGCTGCATTCTGGCTCCCACCGAGGTGCTTGCCGCCCAGCACCAGCGCACCATATCGCAGCTGTGTGACACGCACCTGGGGCCTGGATGCGTGAGGGTGGCGCTCCTCACCGCAGGCTTTCCGGCGCGGAAGCGCAGTCAGCTGCTAGATGAGCTGCGGGCGGGCCACATTGACATTCTGGTGGGGACGCACGCGGTGTACTCGCCCACAGTGGAGTTCAAGGGTGAGCGGTTGTCGGTGGTGTGTAGGGGACGGTGTATGGTATCTTTGCCATGCCGTGTTCTTGAAGTACTTCTGAAGTAATGGGCACTGCAAAAAAAGATGTGGAACATGTGTTTGGAGCGGCATGCGCGTACAAGTTCTACCTGTGCGTGACCACCGCTGTACACTTGAAGTTTGAATCCCTTCTCGTGCTGAGCACAGGCCTGGGGCAGGCACTCGCAGTGCTTCCACTTCCTGCCACTGAATTGCACTTGTGCACCTCTGTAAACTTGAAATTCACCATCACCCACCCCTTGTGCTGAGCACAGGGCTGGCACTCGTGCAGCACTGTTCCGCAGTTGAACTTACGCACCACATGCTAACTTCAACTTCAACCCCCACGTCCCCCCCCCCTCGTGCTGCTGAGCACAGCCCTGGGGCTGGCCGTCGTGGACGAAGAGCAGCGCTTCGGCGTCAACCAACGGGAGGCCCTCATCAGTGGTGCTCAGCAGCCGCAAAAACAGCAGGCTAAAACAGGGCGGCGCCAGCGGTGCCACGTGCTGTGCATGTCTGCCACGCCCACCCCTCGAAGTCTGGCACTGGCGGCATTTGGAGACATGGATGTGGGGGTGCTGCAGGAGAAGCCCAAGGGGGCTGCTGAGCAGGTGGAGACCACGCTGCTCAGCATTAGCAGGGTGGACGAGGTGCGTGGTGCTCAGCAGCAGTGGTGGCGGTGGCGGCAGCAGTAGGGAGTGGGGTGACTGTGTGTGCGGATGACTTGTGTGCTCACCAGAAGAAGGGGGGGGGGGAATCCGCATCCATTTGAAAGAGTTGAAGAGGTAGTGCAGCTGGGCTGCTGTGGACAAGAGCGGCTGAGAACTGCGGTGCCCAGCGCAAGAAGGCATTGCTCGAAACTGTTGTGCAGCAGCACCGGAAACAACTATGCAACAGCTGCATTTTGAAACTGCCAGTCATGCCGCACACGATTCCATGAAGAAACCCACATACTTACCGTTCAAGGAACTTTTCCTGATGCCTTCAACCACCCCTCTCCCCCCCCTAAAACCACCCAGACCGTGGAGCGCGTGCGCGCCCTGCTGGAGTCCTCCCCCACGGCGCGCGTCTTCTGGGTGCTGCCGCTAGTTGAAGATTCAACTTCAGCTTCACGCCTTGGCTCCGCCCACGCGCGCCATGCCGCGCTGGCCGCCGCCCTGGGGCAGGAGCGTGTGGGCCTGCTGCACGGGCGCATGAGCGCTGCTGATAAGGCGCAGGTGCTGGAGAGTTTCGCGGGGGGGGGTGGCGCTGCTGGTCATGGGTCAGGTGGGTGCTGGTGCTGGTGGGGTGTCGTGCAGTGGGCCGGTAATTGTGCACTGCTTAGTCAAGCGTCCAACCGCTGCACTGGCCGTCTCTGGTTGCTGTCCCTTCTTGACCTTGGGTTTGAAACGATGTGACAAAAACGTGTGCTCCATGGGAAAGCGGGACGCCACTCCTCGCATGCCTGCGCATCCACCCTCCGTTTCTGTCACCACCTCTGTCCCCCTTCCCCCCCCCCCTTCATGCATGCGCGTGCTGATGTCCACAAAAAAATGTACTTGATGGAAAAGCATAAACTCTGCTCACACCCACAACTGCAGTCCTGCGCACCCACCCTCCACTTCTCTCCACCTTTCCTGCCCCCCCCC
>JAULBY010100862.1:0-28035 GCA_032358315.1 Ophiocytium majus
ACCCACACCATGCTGCCTCCACCCTAGCTCCCACATCCCCACCTCCCCGTCGCTTCCCCTACTCCTTACAACGTTGTGTACACACCCGCTACACAAAAAGCTTGGCCATGGCATGCTTGGGAGCAAAAATGAGTTTTCGAGTCATTACTCACGGCATCTAACGAGTCAGAACCCCTAAAATGGAGTCATGACCGGTACCGGTTGCAATTGCGCAACTGCTGCCCATGCACACACACCTCTCACCAGCACCAGCGTGCGTGCTGGCCGCAGGGCTGCAGGCCGAGCCTGCCCCGCTAGCTGAGCCCATGTACACCGGTGTCGGGAGGGGGGCAGCGGTCGCGGGATCATGCTTCATCCGGCAGTAACCCTGCAACCTGGCGGCGATTAACAACATCATGGAGGTGGCGACGGCGGGCACGGAGGAGCGAGAGCTAACATGGAGTGAGCTGCTGGAAGTGGGCCTAGTGCCGGCTTTCGCCAAGGAGCCTGTCCCCGTATCAACTTCCCCGTGGCTGTTGCCCGCCAGCGGCGGCGGCAGCAGCAACAGCGAGGGCGGCATTTGCGGCAGTTACACTGCCACCGGCGCCGGCGCAGGAGCGCTGTGCTCCACAGCACGTGATGCTCAGCATGGGAGGCACGGGCACCTGGAAGGGCACGAGCGCCCTGAGCGTCTCAACGACGGCGTTGTCACCACACCGGCACGAGCGCCGCCGCCCCTGAGCACAGCGCCCGTACCAGCAGTCGCGGATGGTGCTTCAGAGGACGAGCTAGAAACATGGGATTCATTGGTGGATGCAGGGTTGGTGCCGTTGTTCGCAAGGGCGCCTGTTACGCCGTCAGCTTCTCCGTCGCTGGTGCCCCCCGTCAGCACCAGCAGCAGCGAGGGCAGCAACAGCACCAGCAGCACCGGCGGGGGGGGGACCAGAGGCAGCAGTTACAACACTGCCGCGGCTGCTGGCGCCGGCAGCACCCAGGCAGCGCTGTGCTCCATAGCACTTGATTCGCAGCATGGGAGGCAGCAGCAGCTGGCAGGGCACGAGGGCGCTGAGCGTTTCAACGGCGACGTCCTCTCCACACCGGCACCAGTGCCGCCCCTGCCTGCAGCGCCAGTGGCGGTGGGAGCGCCCATGGCAAAAGCCGCAGGAGTAGTGGATGATGCTACGGACTCTGAGGACGAGCTAGACACATGGGAGTCGTTGGTGGCTGCAGAGTTGATGCCGTGGTTTGCTAAGGATCCTATCACCCCGCCGTCACCGCCACTACCCGCTTGGCGTGTCAGCCCCTCACCAGCGTTCAGCAGCAGCAGCGGCGGCGGCGGCAGTGGAGCAGCACCGGCGGTGGGGGGTGCGGACAGCGCAGCAGTGGCGCGCCGGCTGTGGCGGGGGAGAGACGGTCTGCTACACGCCAGGCTTGATGCCCACTCCACGGCGCCAGGGGCACCAGTGGTGGCACCGGAGACAGCACCGAGGGCAGCAGCTGCAGCAGCAGCTACCGTCAGTGAGCATGAGGCACCTGCCGTGGTCACGCCTCCGCTGTTCCAGAGGGCTGGTCCTGCTGTGTCCCAGGTGGGTGCATGCCTGAGGGTGGCCCTGGTATTAGGGCCTCAGCTGGAGGCAACGCAAGAACAGTTTGCAGGCATCGTGTGTGCTTTCTTTCTGCAATGTTGGTGAGCACCGCGACGTGTACACACACATGCCTAGCTCTGTACCCTGGCAACAATAAGTGGCTGGAACACTGAATCACTGCGTGCACTCACTATTCTCCATGCCGACAGCTGCGGGCACCAGACTCGGAGTATGTCTGCTAGCTCAGCGAAATTCACTGCATTGCGCTGCTCTTTCATGGGCGCCTGCAACAGTTGTGAGGGTACTCACCATGTTGCTCTGCTGTGTGTCCGCATGTGCGTAAAAATGTGTGTGCAGGGCGCTGACAGCATGCGCCACGAGGGGCAGCGCCGTGCCGCAGCGTCACAGGTAACGGGCATGTCAGGCAAGGCAGGTGCGCCGCATCCTGCTCCTCATGGTGTCCCCATGCAGACAGATGGCGCCGCAGTGCCGCTCGCAGTGCCGCCTGCCATAGGGGATGGTGAGCAGATTGAGGCCGATGCACCTGTACTGCTGACCAGGAAGCGGAGAAAGAGGCAGCGGAGACTGGAGGGTGCGGAAGGCCCGCCTTTGATTCCGCTTACACCAGTAGAGGCAGTGCCCACTGACACAGCCGCACCTGCTCAGCAGCAGCAGTGGCAGGAGCAGTGGCAGCAGCAGCAGAGGCAGGAGTGGCAGCGGCAGCAGCAGCTGCAGCAGCAGTGGCAGCAGCAGCAGTGGCAGTGGCAGCCGCAGCCACCACAGCAAGAGGCGCAGCAGCAGTGGCAGTCGCAGTGGCAGCAGCCGCAATGACAGCAGCAGCCGCAGCAGTGGCAGCCAGAGCTGCCACAGCCGCTGCCACAGCAGCAGCTGCAGCTGGTAGTGTCGCCGCCGCTGCCACAGCAGCAGCAGGTGTTGCAGCACTTGGCACCGCTGTCACTGCCTCCGCTGCTGGCACAGTGCGTTTCTGCTGGGGGGGCAGCCCAGGGCGCCGCTGCTGCACGCGTGGCTGATGAGCCAGCCGGTGCAGCAAGCGCCGCTGGTGCCGCCCCGCCAGACGCTGCACTGTCCACAGCAGCAGCTGGGCACTTGGCGCAGCGCAGTGGGGCACTGTGGCATGACGCCAGCGGTGCAGCCGCTGCTGGCGCACCTGCCCAGTCTGCCAGCGTGCCGCTGTGTGATGTTCAGATGCCACAGCAGTTTCGTGCGCCGCCGCATCCTCACACTGGCATGGCGCAGCAGTTGAGCAGTGCGGGCGCGTCGCTCACACCCCCATGGGGCACAGCCGTGGCGCTGAGGCACCCTGGCGCAGCGCACACACCGCCCGCAAATGCACAGCAGCTGGGGCTGCCAGGCGGCCCTGCGCCGCATGCTGCTGCCGTGGTGGGTGTGATCACGCCGGCAGCGGTGGGGATGGCCCAGCGGGCGTACCAGGATGCCATCATGCAGCAGCAGCTTTTCCGGGGCTCCACGCACTCGCAGCCGCCGCCGCTGCAGCCGCCCTTGTGGGACACAGCACCGCCCGCGGTGGCACCCACGCCGCCGCCGCCACACCTGGTCAGCAGCGACAGGGGCGGGGGGAGGGTCGGCGGGCCAGCGGGCACGGGGGGGGAGGCTCCCATCACAGGCAAGCGCAAGCGCCCGGAGCCTCCACTGCAGCAGGTGGTTACGGCTGTCGAGCGGGTGAGGGCGCGGTGCCCGTACCCGCTGTTCCGCCTGACGCGCTGCTGCCGCCTGGTTCCGAGGTTCAACGATGGGTGCGTGAGCTTTGGGGACGTGATGTCAGGGGGCTGGCGGGACGCGTTCCTGTGCACGTTCACGGTGAAGCTGGACTGGGCGCTGGAGCAGTGCCCTGCGCTGGCTCACAGGCCGGTGACGGTTGTCGTGGGGAGAGAGCTGTTGGGCAACGAGGTGCAGTACATGGCAGACAAGGGGCTGACAAAAATGGCCGTGATGCATGCACCCACGCCCAAGAGAAATGGTAAGTGCGCCCGCGACTCATTCAGCGCTGAGTGTGCTTGCAACTGGGTGCTTTCGCAATACTTCAAGCATTTACCAGGCGCTGGGAGCCTGTTAGGCTGCACGATGTGGTGGTTTACATGGCCGCTGTAGGTTGACACTTGAAGTTCTGCTGCGCTTGAAGTCTTTTGCACTTGCGGCTCCTTAGCGACTCATACCGCTGCAGGTGCACCAAACCCACCTGCTCTGGTGTTGGGTGCATCAGTTTTCGCGTCTTTGATAGCACGTGGCGCCTTGCCTGGCAGGCAGTTTCCGCACCAGATGGGCTGTAGTGGTTTGGCTGCGTGCGATGCGCATTTTCTGCTGTGCGTGCTTGCACCCGCTGCCATGACGCATGTGTGCCCCCCCTCCCCCCCCCCTATCCCACATATATGCGCTGCACACAAGACGTTCCAGTGGTTTCTGATCGCACCTTGCCCCTGTTGACTGTTCCTGGACTGTTCTCTTCCTGTTGAGTGTTTTGACTGGCATACACCATGCCAAGATCATTGTGCTGCGCTTTGCACTCGGCGTTCGTGTGGTGATCTCCACATCGAACTTCACCCCCGGATGGGAGGACATGGTACAGGTAAGCAGTGCTAGGCCCGGTACAAAATCGTTTTCAGTTTTGGTCCAATTTTGGCCCAATTCCTGGTTCCCGGCACTGCTGCCACGCGACAAAGTCTTTGGTTTTCTTGCTGGTTTGGGTTGAGACGCCTAAAAATACGTTTAGAATAAATGCAAGCAGCATGTATCACACCATATACTACTAGTACACTGTACTTCTGAAGTACTTTGTAGTAGTTTTATTTATTTGCATTTGGGGGCGTGCAAGAGCCCATGACATGCCAGCACGCCCACTGGTGGCCATGGCACTTGGCAAATGCATGGCAGTGTATGTATACGGCCACAGAAAGGGCTAGCGGGCGCCAGCAGGCTACCTAGGGCTCGACCTGCCAGGGCAGGTCATCCGCCAGGGTGCCATGCAAGGCCATGCCCCCCCCCCCGCCCACACCAGCACCTGCCCCACAAACCCCTGGCGTCGTCATGTACACAAGCACGCGCTGAGACAGCGCCATATGGAGTGCAGTAGACAAAGTCGCGCGAATGCGCGAGAGAGCAATACACTTGAGGCCAGAGGGGGAAGGCCCCATCTGTCTCGTGTGCCTACCAACCCACCCCTCCGCGACCGCACCCAGCACACGCTTCGTAGTAGTAGTATACACATGTATGCATGTACTTCGTAGTATGTCTGTATTAGCGGCGTGTCTATCATGTTCTGCACCAGCTGTGCGGCTGCTTCCAGCACAGTGCTGCTGAGCACAGCCGCACGTGCCGCTGAGCACAGCCGCACGTGCTGCTGGCTGCTGAGCACAGGCGCATGTGCTGCTGAGCACGTGCGGCAGTCGCGGCGGCCGTTCCTGCTGTTCTACACTCGAATGCCTCATGATCAGTGCTTGTTATTCAGCAGCAGCAGCAACAGCTGCTGCTACTGCAGTGCTCAGTGCCCTTCAGGAACCATTGCTCAGCGGCTGCTGCAGCTGGTGCAGGCCCCAGCGGGTCAGGCGCCGGAGTAGGCGCCTAGGCGGGCCTGGCAATGGCCGGACGGCCCAGAGCGCGCTGCCCTGGCAAATACTTGCAGCCTCACACACACTCGTCCATCTCAACAAGGACTCGGATTTGCAGGCGGAGAGCATTCGAATGCAATGCCGGCGCTGCTGCGGACTGATGCTGCGCGGCATGCTGCGGCTGCTGGGGGCTGCAGTGGCAGGCGCATGCGGTCACCACACTTACACGTGTGCATGTTGACGGCAGGTCTGTTCGCACTGCCACCGATCCTGTCCGGTGTACTTCAACTTATGCCAAGTTGAAGTATGCACACACAAATTGAAATAATACTGACACCGTCAATCTCTGCTGTCGCCCGATCCGGTATTGCGATACCGTCAATACCGTGAATCACTACCGCCGCTCAGCCTCCATTACCGCAATAACTGCCAGACCCCCACAGTACCCAACTCTACTATGGAGTTTATTAAAGCCGCAAGTGTATGCAATAGGCCCATCTTGCTCTAAAAACAAAACAGAACGGTGTCTGAAGCTGTTACTTGCTTCCACGACCTTTTCCTGATTTGCCTCAAACCTAGCAAATTTCTCAAAAAAGACCGGAAAGATTCGTACCAGGGCCTAAGCAAACTTGATTCATGCGGCGGTGCCAGGCTTGTTGTTCACAGCTGCTGCTTGTCTGAAGGCGGTGTGAGGCAACGGTGCCTTCACTTCATGACTGTGCGGGTGGCAACTGCATGTCCTGCTGAGCACTGACATGGGCACCTGGCTGGCAGACACCACCTCTACGTACTTCAACTTGAATTGTGTGACTGCAACTGCGGCTGCACTGCCGCCACTCACGCTTGCTGTTGTGTAACAGGGGGTGTGGTATCAAGACTTTCCATTCACCACCAGGTGAGCACAAGCACCCCTTGCTGTGGCCAGCGACGTTATTGGCCAGGGCAGAAGGTGTTTGTAAAAACAGTACCAGTATACTTCAGAAGTAGGGAAATGCCAGCCGCAGGCTAGGCGCGGCCGACACTGGTGTAAGTGCTGCTGTGGCACTGCGTGACTAAGACATTGCCTACGGCACCTGCGTGGCGCCACACAAGCTGCAAATGACACCCTGCACTCGCCCCATCAAACATGTGTGTGCCACGGGCAACAGCCCGCGCTTGCCCAGGAAAGCCCCCTCCGAAGCGCGCCAGCACACCTCGCTAGCAGCGCGCATGTCGTGCACCCCCCCCCCACCCCCGCTGCCAACACATTTGCTCACAAACATGCCGCCACTGCTCCTACTGCCGCCTGCACCCTACGTTGCAGCGCGCCCCCGCTGAGCCCGGACTTCGGCGCCGTGCTCACAGACTACTTCGGCCGCCTCGCCAACCTCACTAACCAATACGGGGGAGGCCCCCGGGAGCCCCACCGGCGCCTGGCAGACCTTGTCAACTGCCTGCAGCAAGTGGACTTTTCAGCGGCGGCGGTGGCCCTTGTGCTCAGCGTGCCAGGCCGGCACCAGGGAGCCGATCACCGCTATGGGCTGCTGCGAGCGGCGGCAGTGCTGTCCCGCCCCAACCCTTGCTTAGACGCCCAGGCGCCGACCAACAGCGGCGGCGGTGGGTCTGTGCTGACGCCTGTGAACAGCAGCGGGGACGCAAGGGGCGGGGCTGGCGGCACGGGCAGCGGTGGCGCCGCCGCTGTGGTGTGCGGTGGGCAGGGCAGAGGCGGCGGGGGCGCCATTGTGTGCCAGGCCAGTGCGATTGGCCTCCTGACGGAGCCTGCTCTGCGGATGATTCACCGTGCGTTTCTGGGGAGGCTGACGGGCCCATGGAGCGGGGACGTGCCGCTGCGGCTGGTACACCCCACGGTGGACCAAGTCAGGTGCGCCGCCGCGGTTATGGAGATGATGTGCTATGGCCTTTGTGGGGCAGGGTATGGTACCATGTTACGGTTACAGGTTAAAACTAGAGGAATCAAACACCATGTCTAGTACTTGTGAAGATAAAGCTGCGAAGCAATGTGTAGGTGTGGGGGTGCGAGCCATGAGGCTTCCGGTACAGGTAAGCTGGCACACTGGAGGCTCGGAACCCAAGCTCCCGCAGCTGCGAAACCAGGCTGCTATATGCGGCACCACGGCATGACGCCACACATGCGTCCTTATCAGCGGCTAGCCACACAAGACCAAGTACCTCAGAAGTACTTCTAAAGTTCTTGGTGTTACTCCCAAGCCGACCGCTGCTCGCCACCTGCACAGCTGCCGCACACAGGCACCACCAACAACGCCGCCGCACGCTTGCGCCTGCTGCCCGTGCTTGTGCTCACATGTGCTTGTGCACACAGACACGGGCTGGGCGGCTGGGAGCTGGGCAAAGCCATCACCACCAACGCCGGCGCCCTCCTCAGAGACTTCACGCGTGCCGCCAGGTCCACCCTTGACCCTGGCACGCTGCCATCCCGCACCACGCTGACAGCTGCCATGGCACCTGTGTTCTGCAAGTACACCTGTGGCCCGGAGACAGGGCGGCAGCGCGTGCTATCACACATGAAGGTGGCATGCCGCACGCTGCCGCCGCGCACACCTGGCGGCAGGTGCGAGGCGGCGGCGTGGGTCATGCTGGGGAGCGCCAACTTCAGCAAGAATGCGTGGGGGATTTCCGCCTTGCAAGCACAGTGGCACACCTGTTGCGCAGGACAATGTGAGCTATGAGATGACCATGGTGTGGCTGCCGGAGCGGCTGGCGGCGCCGGCGGGCGTGGGCGGTGGCTTCTGCTTGGACGCGGGGGGGTTACTGGACGTGAGTGAGACTGTTGCACCTGTGTGTGTTCATGGCCACAAGGTGTTTTAGTTTTCTGGGAGCGCTGTTGTGGTGCAGTGTCGACGGCCCACCAGACGTGAGCGAGGCTGCTGCACCTGCGTGTGTTCATGACCAAAGGTGTTGTGATAGCGCTTTTGTGAGGCAGTGCCGCCATCCACTGCGCACGTTGTGGGCGTGTTGCATCCGCGTTAACACGGCTGCCTTGACTGTACAACTCCGCTGCTGCTGACTTCACAACACCGCTGCACACACTCACTCCCCCGTGCCGCACAGAACCTGCGGCTCACCTACAGCGGGGTGGAGGGGGCTGCTGAGCACGGCCTGCCTCTGGGCAAAATCCCTGTGCCCTTCTCGCTCACGCCAGACCTCTACGTCCAAGGGCAGGTGCGTTACTGCACATCAGGGCTGTTGTGCTGTGGTGTGCGTGTGCGTGGCGGTGAGCAGTTGTCGTGTGATATTGCATGGGGGGCATGTTCAATGCAACACGGTGGGTGGGCGGTGGGGTGCCTGCCAAAGTGTGTGCAGTGCAAGGCGGTGGTGGCCGTGGCGTTGTGGGCATCCACCACCACCACCTGCTGCCTGCGCTGCTGCTGTAGTGCCTGGGCTGTTTGTGCTGCTAGTATGATGCCCAGAGGTGTGGGGGTCCAACCACTGCGTCCTGAGCAGAGCGGTCACGCGAGGCTGCGCACGCTGTGTGCGCTTGCAAGCCACAGCAGCTGCGGTCTGCCTCACGCTGCAAGAAATACTTGCACTTTTGTCTCACGGTGCGGTGCCGTACATTGCAAACAAAATTGCCGCTGCTGAGCGCGCCCGCCAGTGTATTTGCCAACTTCAAGTGTGTTTGACCACTTCAAGTGTATCTGCCAACTTCAAGTGTACTTGCCAACTTCAAGTGTAATTTCCAACTTCAACTTCAAGTGACACTGCCACTGTGCACCGCGGGACGAGCCATGGGCTGCGGACATACCACAGCAAGGCATTGACAACACAGGCCGGCTGTGGCACCCAGATCAGGGCAACGGCAGGCAAGTCGAACTTTCTCCTGTGTAACCAGCTTGTCCTGCGTACAGGCACTTGTTTGTAAACCTTACTCAAATACTTCGTAAGTACTTCAAGTACTTCTTGAAGTTTATGTTGAGTTGTGTATCATGCATGCGCCAGCGGAGGTCAGCGTTTATGCACATGGCTGCCCACTTAAACATCTGTAATTGTGTGCTGCTTGAGCTGGTGGAGGCTACTGCAGCGTGGAGACGCATGTACACACAGACTCATCTACTGCACTGTCCGTGCGCCACCATATGGCACGGGGGGGGAGCAGAACCCCTGCAGTGTCTGTTTCACGGCATACTGATTACTTTTGAAGTACTACGTAGTAGTTAGCTGTTGGAGGTTTTTGCTCCTCCTGCACTCATGCGCCATTTCTGCTTCACAGCATGGTGAAATTCTGCAGTGTCTCATGCCAGACACTGTAAATGGGCGCCCCTTTCTGACCTGCTGCTGCTGCTGCCTTCCCCTGCCGTTATACTCTCATTTCTGCAGCTGACAAGTCCGTAAGTGCAGCTGAGGGCACTGGCAGGTTATTGCTGTGTGCTGCCCTGACACATGAGAGGTGCAGGCAGCAGCACATGCACAAGTTGCGGTGCTCAGCAGCAGCGGCAGCAGTGTTCAGCAGCAGCAGTGCTCAGCAGCTGCAGTACTCAGCAGCAGGAGCAGCGGTGCTCAGCAGCCGTGCTCAGCAACAGTGCTCAGCAGCGGCAGTGCTGAGCAGCAACAGTGCTCAGCAGCAGTAGCAGCAGTGGTCGCACCATCAACTCAGCGGCCGTGCTCAGCAGCAGTGCTCAGCAGCGGCAGTGCTCAGCAGCAGCAGCGCTCTGTAACACTAGCAGCAGTGATGCGTAGCGCACCATCAGCAGCCGTGCTCAGCAGCCGTGCTCAGCAGTGCTCAGCAGCAGCAGCAGCAGTGCTCAGCAGCACTAGCAGCAGCAGCAGCAGCGCACAGCAGCAGCAACAATGTTCAGCAGTGGTACAAGAGTTCATGTGGGCATGTTTGGGCCGCGCGCACTGCCAGCACTGGGTGCGGTAGGGCGTGTAGCAGCAGATGGAGTGATAATGCAGCTGCACGGCGCCCAGCTCTTGTGGTAGGCATTGGTGCAACTGGCAGGCTTGTGTGACTGGCATATCTGCCCAGCTGTTGTGGTGGGAACTGCTGCAAGTGGCATGTGTGACTGGTGGTGAGGCACATGGTGCGTTCCTGGGTGGTGAGGCTCGGACCACACTGGACGCTGGCTGGGGGAACAGGATTATGGTCGCATGGCTCTGGAGGACATGTATTGAGCGTATGGCGTACACCTCCTGTTCACAATGCGTGTGCATAATACGTGGCATATGTAAATGACTACAGCATACTTGTGCGGGGACAAGTGGTTAGGAGCGCACGCTGCCTCTTTATGTTGCCAATGCTTTGCCTCATGTTTTTGTTGCTGCCCCCCCCTTGTAAGTGCATGTGACGAGAAGTACAAGGGCATGTGCAGGATAAGAGCTGCCGTATATGCGAAGCAGAGACGCAGTTGCTCTTGTGCATTCCTCACGTGGGCATGCCTGGTGTCTTCACTCAGCGGCAGCAAACATGCATGCACAGCGCGTACTGGGCCGCAGACTGTCAAAACGACGCGCCGCCCAAATGCGACAACTGGCTTGAACCATCGCAGCACATGCACAAACAAACGAGACACCCTGCGCGCTGCTCTCACGTGCACGAGGCACATCTTGTACTATGGATTGAGTGGGTGGCGGCTGCCTCCCACGCGGGGTGTGGCGCGCGCCTGTGCGGCGGGCAGAACCAGTGCTGCTCAGCAGCATGCTGTGCACGCACGGTGTCGACGAGAACCAGCAGCTGCCGAGCACACGTGGCGTCGCGCAACCGCAGCACCTGCTGTGCGCGGCGGGCGCACATGCACAACCTGTGCGCCAGTCTGTGTGTCTGCCCGCCCGCCTGCATGTGCTGCTGCCCTGCCACTGCGGCGGCGGCAAATGCCACCATTGTGGTGCTGCAGAGCCTGCAGTGTTGAGGCACTGGCTGAGCACGCGCTGTGCTGGGCGGGAGGGCACTGGGCGGGAGGGTTGTGCGGGCGCCACAGCAGCTGTGGATGTGCCAGCAGCAGCATGGGCGGTGGGTGATGATGCACCCGTACTGACAGTGCCATGCGCACGGCCATAGCCGCAGGCACCACTACAGCCGAAGCAACACAGGTTGCGGCGGTCACCGGCAGCCCTGCGCCACGGTGCCCACGCAGCAGTGGCAGCGCACGCGTCCGCGCTGTACTACAGCAGGCGCGGCCGCTCCCGCCACACCCTTCAACCCAGCACGCGCCCCCGCCCCACAGCACAGGCGCAGCGCGTGGTCTCAAGCCTGCGCGTCACCGGTGGCCCTTTGACTCTTCAACACCGTCATCGCCATCGCTGTCGGCGGCTGCGGCGGCCGCAGCGCCCCCCTCCTCCTCCTCCTCATCCCCATCTGACAAATCGTCCAGCTCAATGTCGTCCTCCATGAAAAGGCCCTCCTCCACGCCGCCCGCGAGCGCCGCCACCTGTTCGTAGGGTTGCACGAGAACGTATACGAGCGTCTTTTCCTTGTCAAAACACGTGCAACAACTTGCGATGCTGGGCCAGCCACCATGTAAGAGCACCACACATCACCCACACACACCCGCGCCATATGTTCTCATCATTATTCGGTCAAAACAGCAGCCATACACGCTGCATATGCGCTCCGTATACAGGGTATATGGCTTGCTCATATACGTTTTTGCGCAACCCTACCTGTTCGTCGGTGGGTGACGCTCCTCCGGCAGTTTCATTTTCGGCAGTTTCATCCTCGAGCGGCTCTTCTTCCCGCAGGGACGTCTCCTCCACTCCGACCGCGCCTTCGTCGTCCCTGTGGTGACGCGTGTTTTGTTGGGTGCGCGTGTGGCAGCGGCGGGTGGTCAGGCACAGCGGCGGTGCGGGGTTGGCGGTGCCAGCGCGTGGAGGGGTGCGCAGCGGCGGGAGGTGTTTTGGAGTTTGGGCAAGGTGCTGCTGCCGCCGGGTGGCATGCACATTGTCCGGTAGCGTGTTAGGGGCCCCCAGTTTCGGCTGAAAGCCACAGGCTCCGCTGCCCTTGACACACGTGTGTGGTTTGCCACCTGCCTTGTGCAACAGGTTGGACCCATGTTCATCACCTTACATGGTACTACTGCAGTGCGGCACAAAGCCATTGGGGCTGCTGGTACGGCCCCCGAAAACACATCAGAGACGAAAGAAAGGCGCCAAAAAGGAAACAAGTTCCACAAATCATTACATGCCACTCTGTGAGAAACCAGTCTCCCTTGCAAATACGCATGCATACAGTAATTTGTCTGTTTTGACCCGTCACCCACGCGCACCTGAATAGAGACGCGTCGTAGTCGAACAGTGCCCTACCGCTGAGCACGTTGAGCCCCTTCTTCTTCCCCTTCTTCGCCATCTCGCGCTCCACGAGGCGCCGCTCCTCCTCGCGCCGCTGCGCCGCGCGCCGCGCCTTCCACGCCGCCAGCGACTCCTCCGTCACCGGCGTGCCCTGCTTGCCCTGCTCTCACACAAAGGGCAGCGGATCGTGCGCATGGTGTGAGGTTTGGGGCTCACAGTAGCAATGCCCTGCTCTCACACGGGGGGAGCAGCGGCGCGCACATGGTGTGTGGTTCAGGGTGCAGAGTGGGAAATTCAGAGTGTGTGCGCGCAGCCAGCGACTCTTCGGTCAGAGGTAGCACCTGAAAGCGTGTGCGCGCAGCCGCATGTGGTGTGGCGGGGGGGGGGGGGGGGGGGGGGGGTTGCCATGGGCTCAGAGAACGTGTATGTGGAAAGAAGGTAGTGTGGGGAAGGGGCGTGAATGCCAAGATAGTGCTGAGGTGCGGAGGTGTACACACACAGGCTCGTTGGTGGAGGTGCCAGCACGGCAGTAAAGAGAAATGATGATCCAACCAGGCAGGAGCGCGGGGCATTGTTTTTTTTTTTAGCTGGATCTGCTGGGGTGCCACGGCTGCGCCTGCAAGGCTGCACATGCAGAGAACTGCGGGGGGGCTGCTCACCTCGGCCATGAGCTTGGCGCGCTGCTCCTCGATGAGGTCCTCAATGGTCTTCTCCATCTCGGCCACCTCAAACGTCTCCTGGACCTGCACAGTGTGCGCGCGTGCAGCGTGGTGTCATGCCTAGTGATAGGCCACAGCATAAACAAATTCTATCAACTTCAAGTGCGACTCCGAAGTACGCCGTATAACTGATGTAAAAATGGCGTAAAATGCATTTGTATACATACATACCGTCTTTTGTACCGTGTGAAATAAACCTAAAGGTTGCTGAGCCCAGATGCTGCTGTGGCTGGGTCAAAAACGCCAGGCCGAAGCCTGTCGGGTGATTTGTCCACCTGGTGAAAACACCAGACAGCCCCCACACCTACACGCGCCGGACAGTGTCCTTGACAGTGTGCGCGCGCGCAGTGTGGCACACGGCTGGTTAGCATGTCACATCAAGCACCGTGTGCAAAGTGATTCAGCAGAGTAAGGCATGTCCGCAGGCAGGTGAATGGCCACCTGAGCGTCTCCCGCACTTTGGCACATGCAGTCTTTGGTACTGCAAAATCACTTCCAACTGGCACCGGTAAAGCGCATGGTTTGCCTTTAAAAGCACAATTGCTGGTTTTAGAGCGGGTACAGGGTTTGGTGCCCACCTAGCACGACTTGATAGGTGCACATCATGTGCCAGCTGCACAGTGGATGTTGGGCCATCTACAATGCATGCGGACACATGCATGCGGACACAGTGCCGTAGTAGTGCACTGATAGCAGTGCTGCTGCGGCCATGGTGACTTGGGTGGCTACTCTAGCGCAGCGTGCTAGCCTCTATGCGGCAGCTGCTGAGACAGCACGCCTCACACACAACACCAAATTTCGTTTGCAATTTCGAGCTGAGACTTGGCCGGGCATTTCGCCATAGCAGGCGTGAATCGGCTGTACTAGGATATCCACACCAGAGGGTGCTTGGTGGCTACCATACAGTATTATATTGTCATAACAGATACTACTAGTACATGTGTGTTGCTTTGCTTTAGTCTACGCTGCCACTGCCGCCCCGCCCCTGTCGTTCCGTGCGTCAGTTTGCCCACCAACAGCATTTCACTCAGCAGCCCGTGTCTCGACCACTGTGCCCAGCAGGGCACATAGTGACCGCCACCACCAGCAGCACCGCCGTGACGGCTGGTGCCGCCGTCACGGCTTCAGCCACTGAGTGTGAATGACATGGCAGCTTGCACATACTTCTACAAAGTATGTATGAAGTACTCGAAGTATGTAATATATACTTCAGAGAAGTACAGTATAAAGTACGTATGAAGTTCTATGAAGTACGCAGCGTGCGATGGGCCATGGTGGGGTGGCTCTCCTGTGGCTGGTCTGTGGTGTTCCAGGAGCAAGTTCAAGTCCAAGTTCAAGGTGGTGGCACTGGCGCAATCGGCGCTGCCGTACTGCATGGCCCAGCGGCTGGAGCAGCGCTTGGAGCACCGCAAGTCATCCATCGGCGACACGCCGCCATGTTTGCTGCATTATTTAATACTACAGTAGTATCATATTGTTTATGTTTACTGCATTATTTATCATCATATTGTACATTCTTTACTACAACATTGTTTATTGCGTAGCGTTTACCACAACAACACAGGACCAACAAACACCTTCAGGCGGCAGCATCCCTCACAAACCCATCATCAACGGCCCTGTCGCTAGGAGGACCTATAGCAAAACTTTCTTGGCGCATACACATATCGCTGAAACCGCAGGCTGGCAATGCCAGCAGATGGGCCTCTGACAGGCCGGTGGTAACTGCTTTCCAGTTACGCACGTCACATACTTCCAGGTAGGCATGGACATGCATCATTATGACGCATGTGCACTTCTGAAAGTGTAGGAATCATGCTACGGCCATGCAGGCCACCCCGGCACGCCAATCACCCCGGAAAACACACGCGCGGGGATCCCCATGCAAGGGATGGTCTCGTAGGTGGTGCCTCGGCACCGCGGACGGCCTGCAACGGTTTGGCACTGTCACAAATTGCTACAGTCGCTACTTAGGTGCTGCACGTGTGTGTGCATGTAGCCGGGTGTATGCATGCCACACGGTCACATGCTTCTCAGAACTACATAACAGAACCGCTTTGCAGTGCACTAGCGAGTTAGTGCGCTTGATTTTAGCGTTTCGTGCAGTCGAGTGTGGGATCCACAGGCCTGTCGCCGACCAATATTGATTGCTACACCAAAGCCATACTGCAACAACCCTTGTTGATGCAGTGCGATGGGGGTGCCACCACCCTGCCGCCAAACCACAAGCGCGCCATACAGTGCACTTGCAATTTAGTTCGCTTTGAGTTAGTGCGGTATGCAATTTCAGTGCGCCTACAGAGACCTGTCACAGACCACATGATTCTACAACTGTACACAGTACCTTTTTTGTTTTGGCGCGGGTCTTGCTTTAGTGCAGGGTGCTAGGGGGTTGCCACCACCCTGCCGCCAACCCACAAGCGCACCATACCTGCTTCTCCTTAGTCTCCAGCGCCACCGGCTCCGGCTCCTGCCCGCGGCCGGCATTTGCACTACTTCAAGTACATAATAGGAACCGCTTCACGGTGCACTACAGTAGCGAGTTAGTTAGTGCGCTTAATTTTTAGCGTGTTGTGCAGACCACTAGCGCACCACACCTGCTTCTCCTTAGTCTCCAGCGCCACAGGCTCCGGCTCCTGCCCGCGGCCGGCGTTTTTCGGCGCCTTCTTGCCCGCCACCAGCGCCTCGTTGAAGAGCGCCTTCATCTCTAGCTCCGCCGCCGCCTTTGCCTCCTTGGCGGCCTTTTTCTTTGCCTTGTTGGCCTCCGCAGTGCCCTGCGCGCCAACACGGCACACAAAGCCGCGTGTCGTGTCACGCCAAATCAAAGCGCGCCATGTAGGAATGTACACCAAGCCACAGCGCGCGCCGCGTGTTGTGTACACCAAGGCACAGCGCACGGCGTGTTGTGTACGCCAGGTCACAGTGCACCGTGTGAGGGTGTACGCCAAACGACAGCGGACCGTGCGGGCGTACGCCAAGTCAGGGCGGCAGGCGCGTTGGGTGGGGCAGCATCGATGCCGCTGGTGCTGTGTTTGCCTGCGTTGCAGGCACGCGGGTTGTGCACGTGCTTGCTGCAAGTCGGTAGCATATGATGCAGCGCCATAGGCTTCTTGTGCAATGTTGGCGCTGCGCTGCCAGCACCGAACAGAGCCGTGAGAGGCATGGGCAGCACATGCAGAAGGGAGGCACATGTGGGGCGGGTTGCGCACTCACCATGCCCGCGGAGTTTCGCGCATTTTTTTCGACCGTTGCCACAAACTTCTGCACCTTGTTGGACTTGTTCTTGTTCTTGAGGCCAAAGGTTTTATCCTCGATGACCTGCGCCGCACATGGGGTTTCACAGTCAGGGGAGCGCGGGAGGCGCCACATCGCCCGGGCAGCACAGTGTCAGTAGCTGCAACACACACGTGTGCTCCACACTGCGAGGATGCTGCTCAGCACTGAGATGATGCTGCTCAGCACTGAGAGGATGCAACGGCCTGCAGGCGCGTGCGCTCCATGACCACCGCTCCAGCAGCAGAGGCGCAGCAGTGCCGCCTAACGCGCTAAACACGGGCTGCTGAGCACAGCTGACAAGGCACTGTGGCTCAGCGCAGCAGCACAGGCGGGTTGCCGCGCTGGGTTGCACTGTGATGTACCTTGGCAACCTTCTTCTTGTCCGCCTTTGTCATACAAATGATATTTGTCCAAATTCAATAAATTTTTGAACAATTCATGTGTGGGATATGACGGCGTATCATTAATGTTGTGATGTGACATGTATACATACCTTGGCAACCTTCTTCTTGTCCGCTTTTGTCTTGGGCGGCATGGCGCGTGCAGCCCTGCGCCGGGCCAGCGAGCCTGCGCACGTGGGCGTGGGTGACACCAGCATCACATGGAGGAATGCTCAGCTATAACTGGCAATGCGGGCGCAGATTGCCAGTGCTGGCGCAGCAGCAGTGTGCGCTGCCCCCCCCATGGCGCAGTACTTTCTGGGACAGGGTAGGTCAAATACTGAGGGGCTGAGGAGACACATCCACGTGACAAGTGCCCCAGGTAGGTGATCGGGACAGCAATGTTTTACTCTGGTCGCTTGCTGCTGTGTTGCAGGCTGTTGTCGTCCAACTACATTACTGCCCAGGTGGAGGCCACCCGAGGTCAAGTGTGTGCGGGGGCAGCGCCCGTGCAGCAAAAACCATATGCATATAAAAAAGTGAATCAACAGCCGAGAGCATGGAGTAGACAAGCGAATACACGCAACACTAGGTATCATTGGTGGTGCTGCTGCCATACGGCGGGCGCGTGAAGGCAGCACCCAATGGTTCTGTAACATTGGTCCGGGCACAAACGCGAAGCTGCCAGCGGACAAGCAGCGAACACGAGCTTCCACCAGTATAAAAGTGCCACTGCTTTCCCCTGCTGCCATGTCACTGTCACCAGCAAAACCACACAGAGCTTTACAGCCAAGCTGCTGCCTTGCACCGTGCCTGTGGGGGTGACTGGCAGAGCAGGGTGCGGAAGCCCGGAGCCTTCAATCACACCCCACCACACACCAAACACCGGTGCTGATCCACAACAACCGCAACGTAACAACCCACCTCAAGATTGCTGTGTCGTGTCTGTGCTGCCCTGGCTGTCCTGAGCTGCCGCCCGGCCTCCTGCAGGGGCTGCGTGCCCCGGGGCTCCGTTCTCTGGGAGAGCGAGAGAGACTCTGAGAGCCCTCTCTAGAGACTCGCTCTCCGGCCTGCACACGTGTGCACACGCGTGCATACAGATCCCTTGATCATCCAATATGATCCTGGCAGTTGGCCAATCATGACACTCGAAACATGATCGTGACCACACGTGTGCTCAGCACAGTGAACTTCAAAACGTCAACGTTCAAATTTGCAAAACAGAGCTCGAGACTCACACACCGCACGTGAAGCTGGGTTCACACACACCAGGGCTGAACGGCAGTGCTCCGCAGCAGGCACATCCTCCTTTGCAATCCCAGGTAAGCATTGAATGCGCAAGCGCCACGCAGCAACCCTCTTGGCCTGATTCCGTCCAGGAACCAGATACAGATGCAGCAACTGCTTGGAGCCACACCAGCAGCTTCAAGGGCTGGCCGCCCCGGGTGGCGAGCATTCGGCAGCCCGACCATTTGCGTATGGCCGTCCCATCCAGCTCCTGCCAAATGTGTTTAACGCACCACACCCACCCACAAGGTGCATGGCTAGCCCGGCTCTCCACAACCACTTGGCGTGACGCGCTTCTTTCGTGGTCTGAGATCAGATTGGAGATACTTTGTCAGGGCGAGACCCTGCCGCACCTGTGCGCAGGCACGCTGAGAAACGCTTCAAGACGTGCCTCAGCTAGGGTACGGCTCCCTTTCTGCCAGAAGTACGCGCTCGAAAGTGCATTTGCAGCGGGTCTCGGTGGTTTCCTCCCACCCTGAAGTTCTCTGGCTCCACACACCACACGGTCCCATGCACCATCCCTGCATTCAAGCACCCTTCTGCTGCTGCTGAGGAATAGGTTACCCTGCTCACTTCCTGGGCATGCTGCCGCTACTGTGCGCACCTGCTGCTGTAGCCTACAGGAGCCATGATCCCAGCAGTGAGGCACGCGGCCAGGCGAGCGGCCCCCTCTGCCGCCAGGCGTGCGATGTCAAGCAACCGCAAGTTCATTGTGGGCGGCAACTGGAAATGCAATGGCTCCATTGCCCAGGTGCTCAGCAGCAAAGCTGCAACGCATGAGTGCCTAGCAGCAGCAGCAGGTACACGTAGGTAGCATGTGCATCCTTGTGTGGTGCAAAACACGTTGTGGTACAGGCCAAAGCAACGCCGCGGGGCATCTCAACTTCAACTTGTGGTACTTCGCCGGGTACCCAGGGAACTATAGACATTTCATGGATTTGGCGACTTGTGTGAATAAAGTGTCCTGGTTGTGTGTGGCTTCCCCTCACCACCACCAGCTGCTTGTGCTGCTGAGCACATCACCTGCTGAGCACACACACGCTGCTGAGCACGCACTGCTTGCGCCTGCTTTCCCGCCGAGCAGACAAAGGAGCTGGTGGGCGTGCTCAACAAGTCCAGCCTGAGCTCGGACACGGAGGTGGTGATCTCGCCGCCGTCGCTGTACCTGCAGAGCGTGGCCTCCACCATCCGCCCTGACGTGGCAGTGTCCGCTCAGGTGCGCCACAAGCAACTACTTGAAGTGTACACATGAAGTATGCAGCAGCAGCCTCTGGTATGCACTAGCCGCATAAGATGACACATTAGTCTGTGTCCGCTCAGGTGCGCCCACAAGCAACTACAGTTTAGGTGGGCAACAAAACGTAAATGAGCGGGCCACATACGCTCTATACATATGTTATGTATATACGGCGCACATGGCTGACACTGAGAAAGTTACACCATCAGCTTGGTGCAGGGGTGTGTGAGTGATGTCTGGCGCTCAGAGCTGGTGGCTGGCCCATGGAAGTGAGCTACAGTACTGGCGTATATGCAGAACGTATGTGTGCAGCGTATATGGCTCGTTTCGTCGCATTTCTAACTACAGTGCACTCGCTATTTAGTGCGGGGTGGTGTCACAGCCTCTGACGCCGCATTTTATCGAGACCCGCACTATATCGAATGTGGGCTTACTATACATTTTTGTACAATCATGTGGTACATGCCAGCCGCATGGGCCCCGCACTATACCGCGAACCGCTCTATTCCAAAGCGCACTATATCGCGAGTGCACTGTACTTGAAATATACGGCAGCAGTGCGGGTGGCCAAGTACCGTAGCCTCTGGTTGAAGCAAGCTGGATGCGTTGAATACGGGGTGCCGTGGTTGCCGTGAGCTGGCAGCCATGAGGGTCTTGGTCTACGGCGTGCGTCCAGTGATGCACAAGCCGCACCAAATATTGACACATCTGTCTGCGGCAACTTACAAGCTTGAGCAGTGCCTGCAGAAGTATGCTTGCCAGGTCAGGCGTCGGCTGCGGTACCGTCAAGTGCCGTATTAGGCCGACCGGACGTAATTAGGAAATGCTCGAATTGCAATTCAGTAGGGTCTCCTAATTAGGCTGGGCAATTTTAATTAGGCATCCCCGATTAGGCCGCTCTCATTTTGTGCCTGACTGAGCTGCCTATGACAGCCGCCCATTTCACCCATGATGGCCACATGCCAGGGGCACCATCCACGCTGGCCTCCGCCAGCATCCAGCCATTGTTGAAGTACGGCCACTTGAGCTTCGCCTCCTGGGCTAGTCCCCATGCGGGTTTCAGAAGCAGCGGTGTTCGTGAATTTGAGCTCCGCACAGTGTCACGCCAGCTGCTGCAGCGCTGCCCGCTATGGAGCCACCTGCAGCGCCATCCGCAGAAGCTGCATGCCATCGCTGGCTGCAGAGCCCAGGCCCCCTCCAGGGGGGCCTCGCAGCCGCGGCATGCCTGCAGGAGGCTGCTACACCAAGCAATGGTTGGTGGGGCAGGCCTAACGAGGGTCGGCTGCGGCAGCTGCTTTCGCCTTAGAGTCGGGCGACTGCCCCCTGGGTGCCATGCCCACAAAGGGGAGGGGGGCGTTGTGTGGTGTGTGCCTTGCGTGTGCCCAGGAGCTTTCTGTCCATTTGTTCAGTCTCTGGACACACCGAAAAAGCCCGAGCGTGGTCCCACGCTGCGCAATGCACATGCAGGCCTTGCCGAGGCATGGGGCTGCTGTACTGCACCCTGTCCCTATTCGTGTCCGACAATGCATACCAATTTTAATTCGCTGTCCTATTACCATGTCCTACCTAATCTTCTTACGGTTCCTAATACTACGTCCGGTCGGCCTAATACGGCACTTGACGGTACTTTGCTGCATACAGCCAAAGTATGCACAGCAGCAGTGGACATGGCACCAATTGTTTTTTCGCACTTGCCTGTCTGGGCACACCTGCAC
The DNA here is from genome assembly GCA_032358315.1 of Ophiocytium majus. Taxonomy (NCBI): domain Eukaryota; class Xanthophyceae; order Mischococcales; family Ophiocytiaceae; genus Ophiocytium; species Ophiocytium majus. Next base: position 21,003 of record JAULBY010100862.1, read on the forward strand.
TTGGCAGTGGTGCAGCATGCCGTTTCCTGCTCACGTGGAGCACACAGCAACTCTGTCCCATGCGATGGTGCATGCTTAACTAGTCTCACTTGCCGCTTATGCACGGGCATGTGTGTGCGTGGCGCCGCAAACAGGACTGCTGGACCAATGGTAATGGCACTAAATCGAGACCCGCACTAAGCCAAACATCACTTTACTTCAGAAGTACTGAAGTATATCATTATTGTAGCGATCATGTGGTCAGTAAGAGGCCTCCGCACCTCGTACTAAACCGCATACCACACTAAATCAAAGCGAACTAAATCGCGAGTGCGCTGTGCCGCAACAGGACTGCTGGACCAATGGGAATGGCGCGCACACGGGCGAGACATCCGCTGAAATGCTCAAGGACATGGGCGTCAAGTGGAGCATCATTGGCCACTCGGAGAGGCGCCAGAGGGTGAGCAAGCGCGTGTGCCGCAGCAACTGCTGGTGCTCAGCAGCCACATCCCGCAGCTCCGCACATGTATGTACTTCGGAAGTATTTGTGTACACTGATTCCCGTGTGGGCCTAGCCGCACGTTGCGGCTCCAATATTTAACGCTGATGTGCGTTATGGTGGCTGGGGGCCGCGCGTGGCTCACAGCGACGGGCAGCAGCTGCTCAGCGCAAAGTGGAGCGAGCTGTGAACTCGCACAGCGCTGCTGTTTGTGCAAAGTGAACTTGAACTTTGGTAACCGCAAAATAAACTTGAAGTTTGGGGCATGTCTGACGGCGGGGCCATTGTCTGTGCAGGACTCGCTGGCTGGTTGTTGCTATTTGCTCAACGAGCGCTGCCAGCGGTCACTGCGCTTGCATTGGGCTGCCTGGCCGCTTGCACCATTCCTGCTGCAACTGATCACTGGTCTCATGGTTGATGTTCCATTGTGTGCACCCGCAGGGCCCGTATACAGTACTTGTAAGTATGTATGCCGAAGAGCTATGGTACTTGTGCGGTTGCATAGATGACCACTCTTCAGGTTTTCCGTTTCATACTGTCCAACTTCGTTTCTAGTTGAAGTTAAGTTCTGACATTGGCAGCAAACGCTGCTCTGTGCTCTTCAGGTTTTCCGTTTCATATCGTCCAACTTTGTTTGGCAGCAAACACTGTTCTGTGCTCATTGTTGTGCTGAGCAGCTAGGGCACGCGCACCGTAACTCTACCATTTGGGGTTAATGAAAGCAGCCGAAGTTTTGGCTGGTATTATGTGCAGGATGGAATACATTCGAAGTTGCACTACTACTTGGAAAGCAGATATGATGCCGTGGTTTCACCTACAGAAAGCTGGAGTTGACAGGAGATTTGCTAGCTGCAGTATCAAACATGCTGGTTGAGGCCTCCCCGTGTCTCCCAGCACAGAACAAATACCCTGTGATCGGTGCGAGCACTTGTTTCGTCACGTGCAGCTGACCTGTTCGCATGCAAAGCACCCGTGTTGTGAAACGAATGTACATTCACGGTGCTCCCAAGACCCGTGTCTGCAAAACATCCCGTGATCTGAAAACAAGCGTTGATAACAACATGTGTGTACGGGGGATGTGATGGTGCTTGTTTGTTGCATGCGCGTGCAGGGCGAGACTGATGCCATGTGCGGCGCGAAGGCAGCGTACGCCATCAACAAGGGGCTCAAGGTCAGCCACTGCCACTCGTACACATGCTCTTTCCCAAGCTACCCTTCATGCGACCTTCATGCGGCTGTTTGTGGCAAAACACAGGCGCTTTGGTTCTTGCAGTTGTCTTGCCATTTAGGCATGCAGCACGGACTCACAGCGCCCCCTTGAAGGAACCGCTGTGTCACTTGCCCACACTGGCTGGCCTGTGTGTCGCCACGGCCGTGGCAAGGTAGCCACACGCCACTCAGCAATAATGCTGTGTCACACAGGGCAGACCTGCGAACTGTCTGTTTCGTGCGAACCGTTGCTGCCGCTGTGCCGCGCTCCACTCACCTTCAGCAGCCCGAGCCTCTCAGCCACTGACCTGTTTGCACTTGATGTCCTGTTATTTTCCGGGGCGTAGCTTGGCACCTACCTCTATGTGGAAAATCACTCTTGGGAGAGCCGCAGCATGTGCGCACCGGGTATGCGCACTTGCATTCCATGTACACATGCTGACAAAGGTGTTTCCTTGCGGTATGCTTGTGCCCCGCGGGTGGCGGGGTCCAGAGACCTGTTAGAGAGCACATGATTCTGTAGAAACAATATACAATGCCCTACTTGATTTGGTACGGGTCCTGCTTTAGCGCGGGGTGCTAGGGGGGTGGCACCACCCTGCACTACATCGAAACTGCACTGTACACCATGCCAACGAAGGCGGTTTCATGCGTTATGCGCGGTCCCCTGTGAGTGGCAGCTCGCACAGGGACGAAACACCCAAGCGCCGACAAAACGCATGCACGCGTTTGCGCCACTAACCCACCACACACTGCTTATTTTTTGTACTGCTGCTGTACTACTACAGTGGCATACTTCATGTATACTACTCCAAGTAGTGCTTCACATATTCCCTCCCACCACACACACTGCTTATTTTTGAAACCATTACCGGTATATTTATGATTTTCATGTTATATCTTCCCTCCCCCCAGGTGATAGCGTGCATTGGGGAGACAAAGGAGGAGCGCGAGGCGGGGAAGACCATGGAGGTGGTGGTGAGGCAGCTGGCGGCGTACAAGAAGCACCTGGATGGCGCCAAGGCTTTTGACTCCTTTGTGGTGGCGTACGAGCCCGTTTGGGCCATTGGCACGGGGCTGGTGGCCACGCCGGAGGAGGCGCAGGAGGTGCGTGCGGCGCTGTTTTGCACACCAACCTGAAGTATACAAAAGTACTTGAAGTACTTTACTTACTTACTGCAGTGGGAGAGTATGCAGTTCATGTGGAGGTACGGTGGTGAACAGGTGGCCACACCGGAGGAGGCGCAGGAGGTGCGTGCAGTATTGTTACACACCAAATTGTACCGTCCAAAAAAAAATGTTTTCAGTGGGAGAGTATGCAGCTCATGTGCGGGTACAGTTTTTTGTGGCCGCGCCGGAGCAGGCGCAGGAGGTGCGTGCGGCGCTGTTACCAATTTGTATACTACTGTAGCACAAGAAATGTGTTTTTAGTGAGAGAGTATGCAGTTTATGTGGGGTACAGTTTGTCGGTGGCCACGCCGGAGGAGGCACAGGAGGTGTGTGCAGTGCTGTTGCACACCAATGTCTGTAAATAGTATGGTGTGGGGGGGGAGTGTGGACTGTCCATGTGGCGTAATTAGTGCTAGGCGTTAGGTACATTATGGTTAGCAGGTGCGCAGGAGGTTTGTGCGGCCTTGTTACACACCAAATTGTATGTGGTGTATGGACAGTATGCAGTCCATGTGGGGTGTACTTGTTTTACTTCTTATCCAGGCTCTAGGTACATGTATCATGGTACTCAATGCGGCCATTCTAGAGGAGGCGCAGGAGGCTGCGTACTTGTCACCAATCAACACGTGGCATTAGAGAGTGCCTGGTCAGCACATCTTGTTTCCCCAAGACCACAGTGAAAACCTGGTGTGGCTCGGCAAGCAGCTAAACTATGCAACGGATATCATTAGTACGTGCAGAACTTCATGGCAGCCTGTGATTGCACCTGCTACAGTATCACGCTATAAAAACAACCATGTGTTCCAATGTAAATACACCTCACACATAGTAAAACATTCAAGTAGTTGGGCGCTGCATTGCTTTGGAGTGGAACAGTTACCAGAGCACATGGGGAGCCACTCACGCAGTGCAAACCCAAGTACGTGCACGTGAATGGCCAACTATCAGGTAGGCGCTAGCACGTGCTGCTGTTACAGTGCCTCGTTAGGAAGGACATCATTTTACAACAAGTGGCCGTCACACTGTTGACCAGACTTGCTGCACTTCGACAATTATATGCCATGATGAAAGACCCTTTGCCAGCAGCGTATAACACAAAAAATACGTGAATACATGGGTATTTCAACAGCGCAGCTGTTACTAGCATCAAACTCTCTGTGTACAGAGAATGTGTGCTGGACAGCCATGTCAGCCCCACTACCCTGGCAGAGATGCAGCAGAGAACAGAGCGCCGGCAAGCCAAGTTGAGGGAGTGCCTGGCAGTGTGTGCAGCAGTTTCAGCAGCACTGCCACCAGCAGGCATGCCAGCCGTAGCAGCTACTAGCGTAGCACTTGCAGCGTGCGCACACATGGTGCCCTGCACAGTTTCTGTTACTAGTGTGACAGCCTACACGTGCGACTTCAACACCCACCGTGCGCGCACCGCGCGCACATTCCCGGGACTTCTACCTGGCCACTGGCTACCACCCGGCAGGCCACCACGGCATCACGCGGCCACCAAGGGGGGTTCACCCCCACGGTGTGCTTGCCTGCTCGCCTGTGCGTGCACCCTCGCTGCTGCTGCACCGCCAAACCGCGCCAGCCTTCCACTCAACCCTGCTACCGCCCCTTCCGCCACCAACGCTATCCCCCAGGTGAGGTTTTCTGCGCTATCGTTTGGCACACCGTGGGGTTTGCCTGCTCGCTTGCTGCACACACACACACACCACACACGGGGGAGACACCACACACGGGGGAGCCATCACCGGACCACAACGAGAGGCGAACGGGGCGTCCGAGTGGGCAGGCCGGCCCACCATAGGATATATCGCCGTCTGGAATCCCTACCTCACACCCAGGCCGTTCCAAGGTATGCAAGCTTGCAGTGCGGCTGCCATGGACCGCTTCCGCCTGTTGAAACCGCCAAGCCGCGGCACCAGTGTCTGTGCGAGCAGTGGCGGCCTGGCGTGCCACTGCCGTGTGGACGCTGCACCGTCATGTTGAACTCAACTGTAACATCGCCCCTTCTGCCGCACCACCAGGTCCTCCTGCTCGCCTGTGAGAGCGCCCGCCGTGGCCAAAAAGACATGCTACTGTGGCGCTACTACCAACGTAGACGCTACACCAGTAGGTGCGGCCACCGCGCTCTGTCCCCGCTGTCCCTTGTGGCACCCTGGGGGGGGGAGGGAAGTGCTTTGTCCCCGCTGTCCCTTCTGGCACCCCACTTTGGTCAACTGGCCTCCAGCCCCCCTTGAGGGTGGGCTTATCTGCTCGCTTGGCTGGGCACCACCCTCTACGGCGACCCGGACTCCTTGCCGGCCGGCTTTTGGGACGTGCACACCGCTGCGTGCCTCAGTGCGGTCGGCGAGAAGGCACGGCGCAACGCGTGCGGCAACACCCTCCGGCGACTGTTCGGCCGCCTCTTCTGCGCGGCGCGTAAGCAGCCCATTGGCAGCGTGTTTTAGCCGCTGGGGCAGCTAGGTGTGGGGGCGCGCGGCGGCTCGGAGCGGGTAGCGCTGATGGCCCAGGTAATCTACGAAGCCGGCGGTGTGCTGCTGGCCATTGATGGCACCAACACGTTCAACGCGTTGGTGCAACGCGTTCAACGCGTTGGTGCAACGCGTTCAACGCGTTGTCGCGGTCGGCGGTCCTGCAAGCGGTGGCCACCTACTTCCCGGAGCAGGTACGCGTATGTGGAGCGCGTCTACGGCCCGGCGTCTACGCCGTCGCTCCAGTTCGACCTGGATGGGTTTGCGGAGGCGGAGATCATCCCGTCCCGGCAGGGGGTCCAGCAAGGTGACCCCCAGGTGGGGCCGCTGCTGTTTGCGCTGGCGGACCGGGTGCTGCCAGTGATGCTCAGCTGCCGGGAGGCGTTCCCTACCCTCGCACTGCCCCCCTACTTGGACGACATGACCATCATGTCGCTGGGCCCAGCGGATAAGGAGGTGCTGCGGCTGGTGCACAGCGACACAGCGGCTTCCTGCACGTGGCCGAGGGGCTGGGGACTCCGGAAGGTGGGTGTCGCGGTCAATACGACCAAATCGGTGTGCCTGCTGCGGCAGGGTGGCGGCGCGGTCGCGGTCGCGGCCGGCGGAGGCGCGCCGGCGTTGACTGATGACCAGGCGCGTGTCATGCTGCAACCGGTGCCAGTGCGCTACGACAGCATCGTCCTCATGGCTGTACCGGTTGGCGCCCCTGCCAGTGCGTTCGTCCGCGCGCATGTGTGCGCCGCGTTGCGCGACGCCGGCACGGACCGTCTGCTGGCCGGGATCGCCGGCATGACTGACTCGCAGATGGCCTTCGCGCTGCTGCGTCTGTGCGGCCCGGCCCGCGTCACGTACCTCGCGCGTAACGTCGGGCCGGCGGAGGCCGGGGCGGAGTTGCAGTGCTTCGACGGCACCATGCTCTGCACGCTGGCGGCCGTGGCGCAGGAGCCTCAGGCTCGACGTGCCCCGGCGGCCGCGGCGGCCGTGGCGCACGCGGCGGAGGCGACGCCGGCGACGCCCGTGGGCGCCGCCGACGGTGAGGCCGCTGTGCGGCGCCCCCTGACATGGCGTGCTGCCGTGGACCTCATCCGCGACCCCGCCTGGGATGGGCGGCCCCCGGTCAGCTTCTCACGGGCGCAGCAGCTCCATGCCCAGCTGCGCCAACGGCACGGGGCGGCCCGGCTCGGCCTCGCCAGCGTCGCTCGGCGACCGGCGCCGGCATACTGTACTACCTCGGGCGCACCGTGGAGGCGCTTGGGCCTGCGCTGCGAGCGCTCCCCGCGGCGGTGCAGCTGCGGCTGCGCGTGGGCAATGGCGCGCTGCTGTTCGCCGCGCGCACCATCACGCACGTGCACGCCGCGTTGGAGAGCATGCGCGCCCGTGGCGCCGAGACGGTGGCGGTTCTGGCGGACCTGCTGCCCCCCGCGTGGTGTGGACCCTGGCCGGCGGCGGCTGCCGCACATGACCGCGAGGCTGCTCGTGGCGCCCTGCTGGCACAGCTGTCTGTGGCGCCCCCGCCGGCAGACGCCGCCCCGCCGGCACGTGCCCGTGCGGGCGTCGCGCACGCTCCCCCGGGCGCGACACCTGTCGCAGTCAAGAGGCACCGCCAGGTGGCGCTCTCGCTGCACCAGGACACGGCTGCGGCGCAGGAGCTGCTGCGCGCCATCGACGCTGTTGAGGACGAGGATGCCCGGCTGGAGGGCCTGGCGCG
>JAULBY010100973.1:0-28029 GCA_032358315.1 Ophiocytium majus
GCCACTGCGCCACGAACGCATCGTTGCCCACCGGTACCCCCAGCATCACCATGCCGCGGGCCGCGTCCTCCTGCACCTCTCCTGCCATGGCGATCCCCAGCTGCTGCAGCAGCTGCTGCTCCTCCCCAGTGACCACATGGCCGCTGCCAGTGTATGTACTTTCGCCACACCTGTCTGATCCCTTTTTCCGGTCACGCGCACCATGTGCAAACGGCTTTCCGCTGCCTAAGCGGAGTTTAATAAAAGTACTTATAGTATGTGAAAGAAACCGAAAAGGTGACTGCAGAGCCCATGTACTCCCGTGGCTGGGGCAGAAAGCCAGGCCGAAGCCTGTGTGTATGTGAATGTATTCATTGCATATACACATTATGTGTATCCACATGTGTGTGTTTGTGATAATAGTAATACTCCTAGAAGTAATAAGTACGGTGTGCATTGAATTAATGAAAAACAATTATGGTATGCCTCACATCAAAATTCGGGAAATGACCAAGCACGCAAGTGTACTTACTCCCTTGCCTTTGCGGAAGTCACGGCGCTTGTCAGTCCGCTGTGCACTGTGTGCAGCGTAAGACCCGGATCAACCTTGGGCTGCAGCGAGTCATGAACACATGAAGAAGCTGCACGACTACTAGTGGTGCTGCGTAATGGACAGCATCGTCTGTCAAAAAAATATATCTGAACAGTCATGTTCCGCTGGATTTGTGCACATGTGCGCCACTGGACCAGCATGGCCAGTCAAGCTTGCTGTGAAAGAAACCTAAAAGGCTGCTAAGCCCAGATACTGCGGCAAAATGCCAGGCCGAAACCTGTGGGGTGATTTGTCCACCTGGTGAACAGCACCAGACAGCCCCCACACCTGCATGCGCCGGTCAGTGTCCTTGAGGGCTAGGGATGATTCAGAGTACAAATACCAACTGGGCTTCCTGTGTGACCCACTGATATCTCTTGTGCTTCAAAAAAAGGGCAGAAAAAAATCCTACTAGTAGTACTACTAGTATCTAATAATGCATTGGCTGGCAGGTTGCGACAGTCACTCGCTACTGTTAAGAACAATTGCTCATACAGACGCTGCGGCACTAAACAACTCCAGCACTTGTGGCGACCAAGCATGCGCTAAATTCACAAGTGGCACATAACCTGCAGAGCAAAGGCCTGCCGCTAGGCCGGCAGAAACCCTGCCATTAATGGTACTTCAAGAAGTATGTCACCTGCAGACAGACCAGCACAAGCACACGCGCTGGGGCATTGACAACCTGCTGGCGGGTGCGTAGTGCTACATTGACAGTAGAAGGCACAAGCCAGTGGCACCCTCTCTGTGGGTGACGGCTTAAGAAACTGCACACTTCACTTAGTAGTATCTGCAGAACACGTGGTGTGCACCACGGGGCGCGGCATATTCAACAACATCTACCTGGGACTGAAGGTGTGACAACCTTGCGCCCGCCACGACTGACACTGGCAGCGGCGCGCAGGGGAGAGCATAATAGCCTCTGAGGTTGCTGGGGGCGTGCGCGCACGCGACGGGCCGTGCCGCGCGCACGCGCGCTCCCACCGGGACAAATCGGAATCCAACAGCGAACACACGGCATGACAACATACAGCTAGTAGCTGGCGCATACGGCCCAACTCAAAGTGCGGCCATCGCGCCACTGGCATCTGCTGCATGCAGCCGCTGGCATCTGCTGCATGCAGCCGCTGGCATCTGCTGCATGCACCAGCCCTGGCGGGCACCCTCCCCTCCCCACCCCGCGCGTGCGTGCATGCGCACGGCATCGCCCTGCAAACTGCCCAGGGCGCGCGCGCATCAACTCGCTCGCAACCCCCCCGCGGGGCAAGCGTCAGCTCCGCCGCCCGAAACCTAGCCATTAAGTTGCCAGCATCGACCAGTCGCAGCACTGTAAATACGGGGCTACCTCCACCAGTGCTTTTGCCGCTGGGTAGTGACATGGCGGGGGGGCCCGGGGGCGGTATCAGGGGTCAGAACCGCTGCTGCTACTGGGAATGGCCTGATTCTATGCAGGCACCCCGTTTGGGTTGGGGCCGCTGCCACGGCCGGGGCAGGCCTTGCGCGGCAGGCAGACAGGAGAGGGCCAGGAACGCTTGCCTGTACAGGTCCAGGAGAGGGCATGTCTGTGCATGTGCGCGCGGCGTGGCGGTGCAGGCGGGTGCTTCCGGAAACGAACTCCCCTACCCCATGGCACAAGCGGAACTGTTAAGCCGCGCGGGAGAGTGCACAGCCCGCAACCACGGCAGGGTTTATTTCCCTGCTCGGCCAGCAGAGGCGGTGGCCCGGACCCTTTCGTTAGCCACTGCGGTGCAGCAACCGGGCCCACTCGGGTGCGCGCGCCAGCCTTTCAGCACGCAGGCCTCCCCTTGGGGCGGCGGCCGAAAGCTGCGGCTGTGTGCACGCCCGCCGCGGCAGGCGCCCCTTGGTCAGCACTCGGCGGTCCACGCGCCGCCGTGCCGCGCGGCGGCGCGAAACGCGGGCGGAAACGGCAGGGCAGCGTGTCCGCCGGCGCTGTGCAGAAGTGCGGCGGCATCGCCCGGCAGCGCGCCCGCCCCGGCCAGGCCTGCGCCGGCGCGCGCGCCCCACTGGCAGGCCGTCAGTGAGCGCCGCTCCACAAAGTGGTGGTGGGGGGGGGGCAGTGTCGCGGCGGCCGCCGCTAGCGCGCTGAGCGACGCCGTGTGCGCGCGGTGGCGGCCTTCGCCGTCGACCGCAAAGTGCAGCCGCGGCTCCAGGTAGTACGGCATGGGCGCGCCCGGCCCGGCGGCACAGGCCTGCGGGGGAAGCATTGGCGCACCGTGCAGGGGCGCGTGCGACGGCGGCAGCATGCACAGGTAGCCGTCTCCACCGTGGCCGTGGCGAGGCCCGGCGGGCTGCTGCTGAGGCACGTACTGTTGCCTGTGGTGCTCGCGCGGCGAGCCGCCGCCGCCAGCCAGCATCTCACCCATGCTGCGCTTCACGCCGTACGCGCCGCCGCCGCCGCCGCCGTGCGCCGGCGGCAGCAGCTGCCGTGCGTAATGCGCCGCAGCGGCCGCCGCCGCCGCCGGCCGCTCACTCGCAACACCGCTGCCCGCCGGCGGCCTGCCAGTATCGCCGCAGGCGCGTGCCAGTGGGTCGCCGAGGGAGGCGAGCGACGGCGAGCGGGCGAGTGCTGGCGCCGAGCTTGTGTCCACGTCGCTGCCGCAGTCCGGCGTGCAGACGTACGCGGGGGTTGACGCTGCCGTGCGGGCGGGGTCGGCGCTGCTCGCGCGGCTGCCGCCGCCGCCGCCGGCGCGGAGTTTGGTCTCCAGCTCGTGTATGCGTATGTTGCTCGCGTGCAGCTCTTCGCCTGCGCAGCGGCGCCGCAGGGAGAGTCCAGCGGGCACATGTATGTTTATTGATAAATATTGTTTGTAAATAAAAAATGTAAATAAAAACATAATACTAATAGTAGTGTCTAGTTGTATCGGTGTTTCTCTTGCTTGGGAGTGGTCCGGGTGCCCTGGCCCTGGCTAGCGATTCTGACAGCAATATGCACACAGCAATGTTGCAGGCTGCCTACCACCAGAGGGCAGAAAGCCGGTCGAGCACCGCATGGTACTTCGGGAAGTACTACGCACACTTGCTACGTATACGCTGACATGCCCACCAACTTAAAGTGCACGCAGTGCACTCTACCACCAGGCAGCGACGGCACCGCAAGTGCAGCAAACAGCTTGCACATGTACATGAATATGTGTGCTGCAAACCAGCTGTAGGCGCCGCCACGACTGCCACAGCCATGGCGACGCACACGCGCAGCGGTGGCACTCACGCAGCTGCGCCACCTCCTGCTGCACGGCCCATGCGCTGTCCACAGCCGCTGCGTCCGCCTCTGCGCCTGCTGGGCTGCCGCCCCTGGACGCCGGGCTGTTTCCCAGGTGCTCCACGCAGAAGCGGGACAGGGCGCGGCGCCGGCGGCAGCTGTGCACGTGGCAGAAAGGTCCTGCACAAGAGGCAAGAAAATGCAACACAGTCGGTTAGGGTGACACCTGCTTCAGGTGCCAATAATTGACGGGACACAGCTAGGGGCTGGTGCGACAACAAATGCCACTGGCACCAGCCTGAGGTGTGTGTCTACAGTATTATTCGTGGCACAAGTACAGTAAAAGATCAATTTCTACTGTATGTTTTGTTGAAAAAATTGTAATTAATCAGTCCTACAGCGAAGTTACACGGTAATTTTTTTTCAGTTCATTAAAATGTTGTGATATACATGTATGTATGCAATACTATACACCGGTATGTATGCCCTTGTGAGAGAAACCAAAAAGGTGACTGAGTGTGTTTCTACAAGGCATCTAACCGAAGCTGGGCAAACCAACACTTGGCTGCCAAGCACCAGATCCTGACCGTATGAGGTAGGGACTCCAAACCGTATGCAAAAGGCGACTGACAGCAGCTCACGAGCAGGCCGGACCTGACTCGAGACATGCACTGTGCCGCTGTCGTCAGCAACACCGTTGCAGGCAGGCAAGCACTCACCCTTGACGTTGACGTGCTCTGGCAGCTTGTGCGCGGAGCAGAAGCGCGGCTTCTGCCCCTCGATCGCAAAATTGGGCGTCTTGCCACAGCCAGGGGCCTCGCAGCGTTTGTTTTTCACATCCGTCATGCCCTTCAGCTGCACGACAAAGGCAGGCAACAGCACCACAGACAGCAGCGCGTTCTTTATCGGACAATGCAAACACCGCCGCACACAGTCGGTGAGCGCTGACAGAGCAACGCACCCAAAACTGCTGCACATACAAGAAAAGCAACGAGAGACTGGCGGCCCACCTTGTGGGTGGCGCAGTAGCGGGGCTTTTCTCCTGTGAAGCTGGGCAGGCCGGCAAGGGCCGAGTGGTGGTGGTGCGCCAGCAGCAGCAGCAGCAGCAGCACGTAGCAACAGCAGTACAGGCGGCGCATCAGTGTGCGTGTCAGCCCTAGAGCTCTATTTGGTAGGTTTTGCGATTTGGGTGAAGCCTGACCTCCCTTTTGAACAGGCATGCATGCTGTGGCAGCAGCAGCAGGCGGTCACCGCGTTACCTGCGCAGCTGTACTCACCCGAAGGAGGGCTGCTTGTCGCAGCCGTCAGCGTTGCAGCAACCCGCAAGCACCACCACCATGCCGGGCTGCGCCAGGCAGCAGCAGCAGGCGTGGACAAACAATTTAAGGGGGGCGGCCACAGAGAGAAGAGTCACTTTTGAAGGGAGAAGCACAAAGCAAACGGCAGGTCTGTACGGGCACCACCGTGTGCGCGGCGGCCGCCCACACCTTTTACGCCATTGAACGGTCAGCACCCCCCCCGCGCCTGGGTCTCTAAAGCCGCCGCATTCCAAAAGGGACCGGCGCGGCGGCGGATGCTGGACACGGTTGGCGCACACATTCGCAGTCATCGCGATATCGGAAACCAACCAAAATTTTGCGCCTCACCTTCTTGTGGATCGTGCAGTAGCGGGACCTTTTGCTGTCGGGGAAGGCGCATGACGAGATCCGGTGGCACCCGTCCTGCCCGCACCGCACGGGCATGGCTGCTCCCCCGGCGCGCGTGCTGCCTGTGGGCCACCCCCCAGCCTGTGTCTTTGGTCGAAACACAACTGTTCCGCGGTCGCGCAGGGGGGGGGGGGGGGGGTTGAGAAGTTTGTCTCAGAGGGGGAGAGATGCTCAACATGATTCAAGTGGTTCAGTAACCCCCAAGAGACTGCTGGACTCCCAGACTGCGCCTCCACAGGTCAGAAGTTTCTGACGTGTGACGCAAATCCAGATGTGTGGGGGGGTGTGTGGGGGTGTGTGTGGGTGTTGGTGTGTGTGTTGTGTGTGTGTGTGTGTAGCGCCAACACCAAGGCACGTAGCGCTGCCGGCGCCACCTGCTGTGTCAGCACCTTGCCGCGCTTGTGCTTGCTGACTGACAGGTGAAACATGACATGATGATGAGTAGCAAGCTCAGCGTCGTCTGGCTTGTACTGTAGTTTTGTTATGTAGTTCTCCCCCATCTGAAGTCTGCGCACGATGGCGGTACAGAGAGGATCGCGCTTCTGCAACTGCACCACCTTGTCGCGCTGCAGCGTGGCAGGCCGAGACACTGGTTGTGGTGTGTCTATGTGTGGTGTGTCAGGGCGCGGCAGCACCACCTTGCGGCGGCGCTCCGCGGCCGCCGTGTGTGTGACACGTCTTGCATCACACACACGCGCCCACTTTGCAATGGCAAGTGGCGGCACCGTAGCCGGCACGTGCAGCAGAGATGTTCCGAGCATTTGACGGCTGCATCAGCGCGCCAAAGGCGGCGGTGGTCGACGCGCATCAAGTACCGTGCCCGGTGCGCCACCCTGTGCTTGGGATCGGATTTGATTCATTGATTCGGCCGCGGCGGCCGCCTAAAACGCCATCGTCACTCCCGACTGCACTCCTTCAAAGGGGGGGGGGGGCGCCCCCAACGCGCGTCATCGCAGGGCCGCACTTTCCTCATCTGCCTTGAGGAACGGTGACCGCGCGGACCGACGACGACAACGGTGAGTGTTCGTCTCGAGGTCGAGATCTCATTCTTTTATTCAACAAACGAGAGTTTGGCGGCACCGCTGCGAGGCGCCGCCACGCCACGGTGACGAAGCGGGCACCAGCAAAGTGACCACACTCAGGCTGCTGCTGGGCGCCCCAGGGGCTGCTGCCAGGCTTGGGGTGCCCCCTAGGTCAGTAGACGTCACAGAATCTGATGGGCTCCCCACCCTGTGTGACTTGTGCGGATCGAGAGCACCGTGGCACGACTGCTCGCGGCTATTCAATTCTTCTGGCTGTGAACCAGTTCCTTCCCCCCTCCAGCACCCAGCTGGACTGCCAGTGACTGCCTGCCTGCCTGCCTCAGATTCATGCACACCATGTCATGACAGAGCCACTTGTGGATCCGTGTGCAGCTCTGAATTAAAACCGGTTTGAACCGCAGTTTGTGAACCAAGTTTTTAAACATAGTTTACATGTACTTTTATTAAACTCCGCTTAGGGCGCGGAAAGCCCTTTGCACACGGTGCGCATGTACATGTAATCTTTATCGCTATTTTAAATATATACATGTATACATGTATATTATGTACACATAATTCATTACATGTGTAATTCATGATAACTAAGAAATATCAATACTGAATATTATATTGTTTTTCAATCAAGACAAGTCTCCTAGGCCTGCATGAGGAGCTCCGACGAGTCCGGGCTGCCCACACCTGTCACACATCCTAGTACGGTACTACGTAGAAGTACGACTATACACCAGGTACGATCTCGCCTCACACACTGCGGCAGTCACAGTGTTGCCAATGCATTGTGATGACAGATGGGCGTGAGTGGACCTGCAGGTCCGCCGGCGACAGTCACTGTGACTGACGATGTCCGCCCGGGCCACCGACAGCCTGAGGCTGTAGCATGCGGTGCAATGCGAAAAATTGCTTAAGCTCCTAGCTCGAGGATCCAAGGCCGGAAATGGAGTCTCACCTGGAGCCTTAAGGGCAGTACATGCACCGTATGTACAGCTGTGCCAGTGTTCAACTTGGAGTTTGGTACTATGGTATACCATACATGTATCATATGGGTCAACGCAAGTTATAGTTTTTGTCACACCCATGCCAACTCGGAACATTGCTGCAGCTTCATAAATGACATATACTCGCTCCTAGATGAGTTTTGATGCGTACATACTTCAGAAGTATAATGTACCAAATACTGTAGTAAAAACAACGCTATGCATCCGATGAGTCAATGTCAATCCAGCTGAACGCAAATTAAACAGCTTGCAGCCTAATAAATCCCACGAACGAGGTGCCTAATTCGTTTTTGGACCTGCCGGAGGCTTCCTTTTCGGGCTGGCAATGGGTGTTGGCCACCAAGCATGCTTACAATACATGTTGCACGGCGCAGTTCAGGCGGCAGCACCATTCAAAAATTTTGCTTATGTCACGTTCTCGCAGGTGCATACCTAGCAGTCTGAGCTACCGCGAACGCGGCGCACACTGACAGTTGCCTTGAGGCATGCTGCAGCAGCATGCTATGCTGCAGGTGCACAAGCGTGTGGCAATGCCCCGACCGCCTGTTCCAGTGATGTGACAAAGTCATCGGACCTGCAACAGCACCTGCCAGTCCGACTCGGTGGAGCACCACTGTGACAGGTCACTGGCAGGACCTGGTGCGGCAACAAACATGCGCAAACCGACCTATTGGATGCCATGATGGCACTCAACTTTTTTGAACTTGTTGGGCCAACGGCATCTGTTACCCCAACTTGATATAAAGCACCCATTAATTGATGCCATCAGCGAGCAGTGTAACTTAAAGGCTTCCTCTCGTAACATCAGGCTCAGACTCTCACTATGGCACCTGGCGCGCCATGCCGCAGCGGCTGCAGCATGGTGCTGCCAGTGTGCGTTGGCCACCGTGTGACACAGCAGAGCTGCTCCAGCACTCACAGGCTGTAGTAGCTGCACATGCGCCGGCAGTCACTGTCACAGTGGTGCAACCTGCAATCATTATCATAATGGCGGCCGCACTTCCTGCCCAGTTTTTCAACAACAAAAGTGTACATAGTTGCTGTAGGCGGCGGGAAAGGTGGCAGTGCCATGGCAAAAGCGGCGCGTCTGAACAGTTGCTGCATGCAAGCTAGCGTTGTGCCACAGTGTGCGCGCCCTAAGCACTTCTAGCTGCTGAGCAGGTCCACTACCACATGAAGTTGTTCAAGTTTGTTATTTTAACTGCAGCCAGTAGTCACTGGCGGTCTGCTACAAGTGCCGCTGGAGTTGACCTGGGTCACGGGCGAAAATCCATCTACCGACGTGTATGATGATGCCCTCGCCAGCAGAGATATGTAGCGGTTCTGGCTGCGCAACACGTTGGGAGCTTCGCCGTGAGCTCTTCGGTAGTGGTGCGTCCATGCAGTAGCATAGGTACAGCATGATGGTGACAGCCATGATGCCTGTGAGCACACACATGCGTAGGTGCACCGAGACTGCTTAGGTAGGTACACGCTGCAACAGCAATATGATACACTTCTCGAAGTAGGAAGACACGTCTTCACTACATGCATACTACCTGCGCCAAGAGCTACATAATAATCACGGCCTTCGTTTTTATTTTTAGTTTGTTGTTGCAGCGGGTGCAGCGGGTTGCAGCGATTGCAGAAGACACTTAGTTGTTCACCGTGCGTTGCTGGCAACATCAATGTATGTGTAGTCGTTTGTAGTGAAATTGCATCACCTTCTTAGGTGCACCAACCCAGCTGAGAAGGCACAAGGTCGAAGGTGACGCAACAGGCATCTAGGTCAAAGGTGGCGCATATGCGTGCTAGGGAGCAGCTCAGCTCTACTAGTAGTACTTCAGCTGGTGCTTCCAACATCTTCATCGGAGCGCAACCCTATCACACACCGCTGCTGCGAATATGCAGAGGGCGAGAGGCAAAAAAAAAAACATGGCGAACAGATGGTAATACACTATGGCCACTTAAAGGTTGTTTGTATGACTTGCTGAAGTGAATTGTGCAAGTGAGCAGTCACTGACGGTGTGTGTTCCCACCATGATGCAGTGTGAATTTTGTGTTAGCAAATGATAGTAGTACCAGCAGTTTTGAGCCCAAAATTATCTGGAAGCCCTTCAGGCCTGGATCTCTGGGTACCGAACTGCAGCAAGTACCACTGCCAGCAGCAGTGCGGCATTGCACTGCACCATGATACGAGTCATGCATAGTGAACATGTAAGTGCTGATGACAAGTGTGGCGCAAATCAAAAATGTGTGAAATGCTTCACAGGTGGGCAGACCCCCCCCCCCCTGCAGGACCATATACAATGAGCGACCTTACCCTTGTACAGCACAAATCCCGTTTGACCCTACAGACTGCCGCCATGGAGGCTGGGAGTGTGCCCATTGGAAAGAGCACCATCGAAAATGGAGACCTTGCCAGAGTCAGAATTTTCATACAACTTCATCTTCAAGAGTTATTCGACCCTATTAAGCTTCAATATCGTATTTATACTTCAATATTGAAGTAGAAGTTGAAATACAGGAACTACGGTAGAAGTAAAATCGAAGACTCTGTAACTCTTGAAGTTGAAGTTGTATAAAAATTCTGACCCCGGCAAGGTCCCCATTTTCGATGGTGCTCTTTCCAATGAGCACACTCCCAGCCTCCATGGCGGCAGTCTGTAGGGTCAAACGGGATTTGTGCTGTACAAGGGTAAGGCCGCTCATTGTACATGGCCCTGCAAGGGGGGGGGGTCTGCCCACCTGTGTTGCGCACTTCCTTTTAGATCATTCTGCACATGTGCTACTACTACTGTTCCAGTAGTATACTTCTGAAGTATGCAAATATCCAGCACATGAACGCAAGTCCTTGAGACAGTGCCGTTACGTCGACATGCCGAGCACCAACACCTCTCGATACGTGGAAGGCCAGGCCGGCGAGACACGGTCAACACTCGCAGTACTTGATCGGCTAGAATTGCACATGAAAAAACATGTATTTGAGGCTTATGTTCAGAGTTACTGCACCATTGGGCTAACGAAGGAGCATTATACTGTATACTTCGAAGGACTATACGTGATGTTCTAGTATCATGATACCTGCGTACAGGAAGTACCACAGCTCCAGGTGGCCATCCTTGAAGTCGGCCGGCACCCACTCCGTGCCCGCTCCACCCACGTCTACAAGCTGCATGGAAAAAACAGAAGACAGACATAAGGGCAGCTTAAAGCCAGGCATACGCGTCGCCGAGTGGAGACAGGCACACACACCGCTGCCAGTGGGCAGTAAGTGAATAACGACTAAAAAAAGCATCGATGATGTCGAATTGATACTACTAGTATATGATTGCGATTGCTTTTCAGCACTAAGTCTTGCCGCCAGTGGTGTCTCAACTGGGGCACGTGTGGGTGACACCATGATATGCTATTAAGTGGTCCCTGGGAAATTCAATGCGTACGGCCTACATTGCTTGAGCATAAACTAATATCTAGTGGTAGCATAGCATACCGTAGTACCACATTTGAAGAAGCCGGTGTACACCACCAAGGCGGGTTACCATTCTTGATTAACAGAGGGGTGGTGAGTTGCTTCTGCTTCTGTACGCACACAAATGGACAGCGTTTACTGCCAACTACGACTGCAATGTACTTTGAAGTAGTTAGCCTAGGCAGCTGGTGGTTCCAAACTTTTTTGAATGCTCCAGACCAGATCAGGGCGCCATGCACATGCGGTTGCGCGCACACCAATGCACGCCAAAATCAATCACACAATTGTATACTTTGGAGTACATTTTTGAACAAATTACTGGCAGTATTGCACCCCTAACGGTAGGCTGTGATGTGATGTGGTATTTAGGAAGTGCAGATTCAACTTGATGTGCCATAAAGTGCCCAAACTGTCATGGCGCTGTGTGCACTACCAAGGATATTGTTATGCCATAAGTGATATGATGCCGTGGTGGGGATGTAATAACACTTGAAGTGACGCAGTACTATTAGGTACAGTGTAGTACCTTAGTTACTAACTTGGTAGTACTAGCAGCAAGTACTGGTAAGTCAAAGTCCTGGATCACAGACACTGAGCCGATATGGTGTGCTATTCGCACTTGTACCGTGAGCTGCGCCGCACATATAAACAACTCGCCACCAGGGTAAATTACTGTGCCAGTGCTGCTGCTGCTACGTGTGGTAGACTGAGTGCAAATGCCTCACCTCAGCATAGAAAAATCGAATGCCCTGACCACCGCCTGTCAGTCATTCAGACACAAAGCGGCACAGAGGAGCAGACAGGAGCTAAGCACGTAAGCAGGAAAGCTGGGGCTACCAGTGGGCAAGGCAATGCTGCGCTCTCGACAGGAAGCAACCGCACGGCCGGCAGGCGCAGTCTAGCTTTGTTACTTTCAAAATTGGCAGGCCATTGGCAGCAGGCGTGACACTCAATGACTTGAGCTTATAATATATAATACATACGTGTAGTCACCAGCTATGTAAAATTGCCACCCAGCGGACTGAAGACTGAATTATTTTGAGCGGCGGATAATCTGGTGGGTTGAAAGCCATAATATGTACTTGTGCGGTGTTCCGCCCCAACTCTGGCCTGTATTGGCTCTGAATGGGTGAGTGCCTGGGCTCGGCTTGTCACTGGTTACGCAAAATGATACCTAGTGCTGTCTGGTAACAGCCTGACTGAGTTCGACCACATCAGAAATAATAATGAAAACAATGTACAGTGTAGTAAACAAATACCGTAATGATAACAAATTGTAACTTGCTGTAGGTAATAATGATAAAAAAATGTAACAATGATATACACAGTAAGATTAACAATAATAATAATACATATAATAACAATCACAATAAATAATAATGATAACACTACTATCAATGCTAATAGTACACATTGACAATTGTAGTAGTACTACTGTAATAACAGCATTAAAAAAATACAAGTAGTAACGAGTTATAATACTACTAGTGATAATATCAATGAGTAATAATGGTTTATTATATTATTGATAATATTCAGTAATATTATGATAATCAGTACTAATATAAAATGTTAATAATAATGGTAGTTACTACTCATAATAACAGCAATAATAATAATATTAGTAGTAACGATTTACAATACAAATAAGAATATCAATAAGTAATAATGGTATATTATTAATAATACTAAGTAATATACCGCTATAATAATCAGTAATAATGCACATAATAATGAAAAATGCAACACTCATCTATTTAAAAAAATGATAGTGATGTTATTGTTAATTGTTCATAGCAAAAATACCATCAACAATACAACAACAATCAATTGTGAAAATAATAATAATTATTATATTATCATACTACGTAGTTTGTACATAGGTATTATTATTCTTGTTACTAAAAAAAAATTAACTTTCAATCTGAAACAATTACTGATATCATCGTCACTTCGGTATTGTATGAACCAAAAAAACACATGATAATAATAAACGTTTGTATTTGCCACTGACCCCCTTGGCTACCGTACCCTACCACGTGACACTGCCTGGCAGGAGCACCATGCGGTTGTTTCTGCAATAAAATGATGCCAACGAGCCGGTGAATAATCATCGTGATTGTATAGTTTTCAAATCAAAATGGTTCAGAACCAAAATTTCATTAACAATAACAACAACAATCAGTTGTGATAATGATAATAATCGTTATCATTATCGTTATTATGTCATTATTCAATTCAATATTTTGGGGTTCGAAAAAATAGAAATAATTGTTGATATTTTACTACAGTATTGTATTTAAAGAAGTGATTTAAAAAAAGTCCGTATTTGCCACTGGCCCTAGGCTACCGTACCCTACCCACGTGACACTGTCTTGCAGGAGCACAATGCGGAAAATAACAATCATGCCCCCCCCTGGCAAATGTTTAATCGCAACGAGAAAATGATTCATGTTGATCACAGAAAAAATGATACTACTAGTAGTATTACTGTTAATCATAATAATAATCGTAATCATAATGATTTGCGCTCGGCAGCGTAGGTCCATAACGAACTGCAACGCGTCGTATGCTGCCGGTACCTGCAGCAGGTATGAGGCAGTCACTGTTGACCGCAATCTGCAGGGATGACGATTTTGGCAATCCTTGTTTGTTTGTGATCAGACCAACGAGCGCACACAATCACCAGAACCTCGCTGCCCCCCAGCAAACTAGTACTCAAGAAAGTACACTGTACTAGTTTATACTGCTATGTAATACTTCAAAGTACGAAGTGTTTCGAAGTAGGCCCGACCCACCAATTACTTCCACATACGTCTACTGAGGAGTACAGGTAATTGTTTGTGATCACACAACGGACGCGCTCAGACTCACCAGGACCTCGCTGCTGCCCAGCAAAATAATACTTCTATCTACTTACCCTAAGCCTTGAGTGCTTCAACTGTCTTTTTGTTACACTTCAAGTACCTACAAATAAGTGTGTGTGTTAGACCCTGACCCGTCACTCATTTCCTGAAGTATTTGTATTCCGGTCGTTTCTGGTCACGCCAGTAGGCGCAGACTCACCAGCACCTCGCTGCTGCCCAGCAAAATAATACTTACATCTACTTGAAGTACTTCTTCAATACTTCAAGTACCTACCACAAAGAAGCGTGTATTAGACCCTGACCCATCACTCACTTCCTGAAGTATTTATATCCTGATCATTTCTGATGACGCCAACATTCGCAGACTCACCAAGACCTCGCTGCCGCCCAGCAGAATACTTCGAAGTATTACTTCAAGTACTTCAATATGTCAAGTACCTACCACCAAGAAGTGTGTGTATTAACCCCTGACCCATCACTTACTTCCTGAATTATTTATATACTGATCGTTTCTGATCACACCTACAGGCGCACAGACTCACCAGGACCTCGCTGCCGCCCAGCAGCACCATCTGAGGTGCTACGTAGTATCTGCCAGAGCACGGAGAGGTGGCTCGCCAGTGGGACGCTGTCACACTCGATGCAGCTCGCAGAGAGCATGCCTGCGGCGTCCACTGTGTCACACGCTGGCAGCTGCCTGGCACGCACACAGATCACCACACAGGCTTCGGCCTGGCTTTCTGCCCCAGCCACGGGAGTACCTGGGCTCAGTCACCTTTTTGGTTTCTTTCACATGCATTGCAATGAGGTATTTTTGTGCCAATCAGTAAGGGATATCAAATGTATTTCAATAAGAACAGTACTTGGGAGTATTTCTTTGCCAAAAAAAAAACAGTGAGTATGAATGAATGCATGCTAAGTTAAATACAGGTACCCCTCGTCGATTTTTTTGTACTACTAATAGTGTAAATCAATGACACGTAGGATGTATGTCACACTCGATGCAGCTCACGGACAGCATGCCCTCAGTGTCCACCGCGTCACACCCTAGCTGCCTGGCGCGCACACGGAATGACTCAGAGGGAGTTTGCACCAATCGATAAGGGTTACCAATTTCAATAATATTTCGGAGAATTTTTGTAATAAAATGAGTCAATGTCAATCAATGTAAGCGTCACCGAGAGGTGTAGTTATGCCTCCAAGTATTACAATACAAAGAACTTCGAAGTACAATTTAAAGTAGTTATTATGTCAGTATTTGAAGTAAAAGTACTACACTTGTGTACCTCTAGAGGTGTATATGCGTAAAACTTGATGCAGCTCGTGGATAGCATGCCCTTAGCGCCCCCGTGTTGCACCCCGACAGCTGCCTGGCGCGCACACATAAGGAATCTCGCGCCAATCGATCAGCGTATAGTGTACTTCAATAATGGTACTTCAACTTCGACGTATTTATGATGCTACCACCAGGTACGGTAATACATGACAAGCACCGGTACCATATACTTCAAGAAGTACTTCACGTACAGGTAGTATGACATAGATATAAACGACACTCAATGCAGCTTGCGGACCGCACGCCCGCAGCGTCACACCGTGTCATACACTGGCTGGCATGCACACGAGCTGTTTGTCAGTGAGTCAGCCCCCCCTGACACTTGCCTTCGCAAATACACCTAAAATGCGGGCCAAACACACGCCAAAAAATGTAGTGGTAGATGCACTATGTGGTATTTGTATTTGTGAATGCACTTGTTGAACATTTCTGGATGCATTCCTGCAGAATTTCGTGACCACATTGTGAAAATATGCACTCAACGCATTGCAAAACAGGCACTTCAGTGCGTTAAGCCCAAAAAATGCTGGCTAGACCCTACTCGGCGACTGATGTGTGGTTGCAAAGGCAGAGGCGTTAGGGGCGGGAAAGGGGGGGCGGGTGGCCACACTGGCAGGTGCTGCTGACCCGACCTCCGTGTAGTAGTAAGGTCCGTGCGCATGTGCACACACTGCACACACAGGGAGTCACTCTCAGGTGTGGCCTGCAGTGCCATGGCTGCCGTGGTCGATCGAGGCCAATTGCAAATGCAATAATGCCTTGAGGGCTAGCACTGGCAGACTGAGATCTCCCAACATGACACCACCACAGGTGCCCACCTTCGTGTCCCGCCACTCTGTCACCACCGCGACAGGTCCACTCCACCTTTGTAGCGACTGCCGCCCCGTGTGCCATTTCTTACAGGTTAGTGCTACTGTACGCATTTCGTACGCTGTACTTTTGAAGTACTATGAAGTACAACATACGGCGTACAGTTGCGCCCGTAAACGCGGTTTGCGGTGTACATGCAGAATTTGTACGTTTACATACAAGTATATTATGCGCCATATTTACAACCGTCATATGGCGTACTACAATAGAATCATCCCTAGCCCTCAAAGACACTGACCGGCGCGTGTAGGTGTGGGGGCTGTCTGGTGCTTTCGTCAGGTGGACAAATCACCCCACAGGCTTCGGCCTGGCATTTGGACCCAGCCACGGCAGTATCTGGGCTTAGCAGCCTTTTAGGTTTCTTTCACAGTGGTTGAACATACAGCTCACCTGGGCGTTGCTTGTGTGGGCCCGAGGCTGCCTCGGCTGGTGTGGCCGCCTCTTCTGAAGTGTGCCTGGCAAGTTTCCTCAGAGCTGAAAATAGTTGTTTAGTCCCCGGTGGTGTCTGGTGCTGTTTCCGGTGTCGCACGCCTGGGTACAAGGGAAGGCTGGGATGGCTGTTTTCGCCGGCCTGTGCTGAAAAAGTGCCTTGGCGACTTGCTGTAGGTACCAGTCAGGTTTGCGTCCCTGGTGTGTCCCCTACTTTTTACCTGAGAATACCCAGGTAGTCAGGAGTGCACGCTGTGCCTGTATTTCCGACAGCGCTGCCGCTCAGCGGCTGTGACATGCGTCACGACTGCGCAGGGAAGAAGCGTTTTGCTGGAGTGGTGTGTCACCTTCTGTTGCACGCTGTGTAAGCTCCGCCGCTGGCTGGCCACACAAATGGCAAGCGGTGCCCCCTCTGCAGCCTGGCACACAGTTTTTGCGCACGTGACACATCCCTGAGCGACACAGCACTTGTTCCGGGCAGAAGGAGTATTTTGCTGGGTGGTGTGTCACCTTCTGATGCGCGCACGGTAAACTCTGCCGCTGGCTGGCCACACAGGTAGCGCCTCCCCCCCCCCCCAGCCTGGTGCACAGCTTTTGCGCATGTGGCGGATCCCTGAGCAACCCTGCACTTTTTCCGCCTCCGCAAGCAACAGCCCCCCATGTGTCAATACCACAGCAGATGCCTGATCCCCCCCCCATCCCACCCGTGCGCTGCCCACGGTGACATCACTGCGTGTGCCGCCGCTGTTGTGCAGGCGCGGCAGCGGTGATGCAGATGGCCATGATCAACGGGCAGTACGGCGACAACGAGGGGCTGGACGGCGGCGCCAGCGCCGGCGAGGTACGCGCCTCTGCGCCTCTACTCACCCACGCTGTGCATTAGTACATTGGGAAGGGAAAAGGTTTTCACTCTGTGCATTATACTGAGTAGTACATACCAAAGGGCGAAGGTGTTTTCGCGCGCCAGCGTTCTGATTGGCCAGCCACGCGGCGCGCGGGCGTGGCCGCCCAGTTCGGGGTGCAGCGAGTCATCGGTGCGCACAGCGAGCCGAGCAGAGCAGCTGTGTGTGTGCGTGCGTGAGGTACGCACAGGTGCACAGCCGCTCTGTGCATTTGTACCAGGCGAGCGAGCATGCACATGCCAGCGGGGTGTGTGGGTGCCGGCGCGGCGGCCGCAATTCCGAGCGTGTAGTGCAGGGGTTGAGGAGTGGCGGTGTCTGTTTTCCCCCGGCGTTTGTTGTGCCCGCGGCGTGCCAGTGCTGCGTGCAGCAGAGGACCAGCTCACTAGCTGGTGTGTCCGTTGGTCATGACAAGAGCCAAACTACTGTCAGGCGCAGTGAGAATTGCTGAGACCTGACCGTGTTTGCACTGGCAACTGGATGTGGTGACGGTTCTTTTGTGCTGTCCGCAGGTGCTCGGCAGTGCTCTCAACGGCATCACCACCGTCCACGCGTTCAACATGCAGGTGAGTTGCAGTGTTGCACTGTGCCTCACAGTGTGCACGGTAGGCACAGCCATCATAGCAGCGCGCGTGTACGAGGTGCATGCAGAACGTACTCAGCCAGCTGTGGCTTTCAACACCATACACCGCACTGCTGCAGACCACCACAACACTGCTGTCTGCAAAACTCATCACTTGCTGGTGTCCGCTTGCAGCTGGAGGCGGCTAATGGTGGCCGCCTGTGGCTGCAGCAAGCTGCCGCAGCAAGTGCCACGCAGTCCAACGCACTGCCACAACTCCCAGGCTAACGCTCGCCTTATGGCTGCAACTGCACTGTGTGTCCACATACATGTGCTGCAGCTGGCCATGAGCGACTCATACCACGAGGCGGTCAAGGACACCATCAAGCAGAGGCAGCGCCGCGGCCTGGCGGGTGGCATCGCCTTTGGCTACTCACAGGCCATGCTGGTGAGAGGCACAGCTGCGCTACTCGCAAACCTGTGCACCATTACGCCAGTACCTCGAAGTACCTCAATTATGTGTATTTCGCTCTTTTTCAGCGGCGCAGCAAACAGCGTGTGCTGTACACGGCGGCACCCAATCGCGCATGACTGATGCCCCATCACCTACATGCGATGCTGACGGCTGTTGTGCCCTGTCTTCTGGTCTGGCAGAAGCTTCCCTGCGCGCACGCTGTCTGATGCCGAGCGAATGTCACTGTTGCTGTTGACATGTTGCTACTGCTGCTGCTCCCGCTGCAACTCAAGTGCCACTGTTGCTCACGCCACAACTGTTGCCGCCTCAACTGTGCCGCAGTTCTGGGTGTTCGCGCTGCTCTTTTACGTGGGCTCGATACTGGTCAGCAACGGCGACATCACCTTCCTCGAGTTCTTCACGGCCACGGTGAGTGCCCTGCTCTCGCCCTGCACCCCGCAGTAGCAGACTATAATTGTTTTTCCGCCTCGCTTGCCCGGTGAATGCCCCAGCCTCTCGTGTTACTGCGGCACAACAGCACCTTGGTGAGGGACACGCTGCTCGCTGTGAACATGGTGGCTGCTTGCCCCACTCTCTAACTTCGATGAACACGCAAACTCTCATGTACGCACCAGGCACCACACGCCGCACTTCCCTCTGCACCTGCAGCCAACGCCGCCCCTCACACGCAACCCCAGCACTGTGGCCACAACCCTGCCCACCTCTTTTTGTCGCCCCCTCCACCCCCCCCCCCACCCACATTTCTTGCCATCTATAACTAGAAGTAGTAGTACTAGTATTACAGTGCACTCGCAATTACTGTGGGCTAGCGTCACCCCCCAGGACCCTGCACTAAAACAAGACCCGCACTTAATCAAATACGGCATTGGTATGCTTTTTGCATAGAACCATGTGGCATGTGACACGCTCCTTGACCCCGCACTGAACCGCACACCGCACTACATCAAAGCGCACTCAGTCGCGGGTGCCCTGTACTGTTGCTGTCATTTTTTGCACAGTTTGCCATCATCATGGGTAGCTTTGGCATCGGCGAGGCGCTCTCTGACGCCGACGCGCAGACCAACGGCCAGCGCGCCGCCACGCGCATTTTTGCGCTGTGCGACTCCAACTTCAAGATTGACCCGCTGGGCGAGGGCGGCGCCAAGCCCGCGGCGCTGTCCGGCGACATCAACTTCAAGAACTTGAAGTTTACCTACCCCACGCGCCCCGAGCAGCCGATCTATGGGGGCCCGCTTGCGCCCGAGGGGCTGTCGCTGGAGGTGAAGGCCGGGCAGACTGTGGCGCTGGTGAGTTTATTTTTGCCTCATCGTTATTCTTCTTCTACTCGTACATGTATGTACACTGCTCAAGTGTGTTGTAGGGAGCTTCTTCACAGACGTAGCCACAAGACCAAGACCAGGTTTGAGCTGATGTGGTAACTGATTGGTGATAATTTATCACTGATAAATGTTCAACAAAAGGATGGCACGAGGCACTGCAATAGGCGATTTTGACTCGGCCAACCCTGCAACCAGGCTGGGTGCGAGTGGTGGAAGGCGGGCTTTGAGCACCGCAACTCCCCAAATATGAGGCATTTGTCTGCAGCGTGCATCCAGCGTTTGCGTGAGTGACATTGGTGGTGACCTGTGCTTTATCATCTACCTCGAAGTAATACTTCCTCCTGAAGTAGATGGCACGCACAGCACTTCCAAATACTGCTGAAGCACGCTTGTCACGGGCTGTTTGACCAACTGCGTGCATGTATGTGAGCAGCCGCCGGGCGGGGCTGGCTGCCTGTACAGCACAGCGGCAGTACCAGCGACAGCACTATACCATACGTCTTCAACAGGGGGGGCACTATACCATACGTCTTCAACAGGGAGGATTTCCGGCTGACCACAGCTGACCTTTTGTGCTCCCCTTGCGGCGCCTCAGGTGGGACCCTCCGGCAGTGGCAAGTCAACCATCATCTCGCTGCTCATGCGCTTTTACGACCCCGCCTCGGGCACCATCCTCGTCGACGGCCGTGATGGTACGTATTCATGGGTCAGGGCGCATAATGCATCTATTTCTAAATACTTTGTAGCACAATGTACTACTGTAGTTCTTCGGGCGTATGTAGTGTGTGCTACACTCAAAAACGCGATTTACGGCATGTGTGCCATGTGACTGCGTTCATGTACCTTACACGTCGTATTTGCAACATACCGGTACATTATACTTGTGTATTTTTGTGCATGATAGAGTGTTAGACGCTGTGCCCCATCACCAAATGGTATGTGTACCACCCCACACAGTTGTGCAAGCGGAGCTGCTGATGCCCTGTGGCGATTGCTGTTGCTCTGTACACACCAACATCATGTGCAGATACTACTGTAGTACAATTGTGGCAGCAGCTCAGCAGTGCCCAGCAGCAGCATAGAAGCGTTCTGCAACCCATCTGCCATACCCCTTTCCGCCTTCTCCACAACCCATCATACAATTCCCCCTATAGAACTGGGCGTTGCACCGTCAAGGACGCTGACCGGCGCGTGTAGGTGCGGGCGCTGTCTGGTGTTTTCACCAGGTGGACAAATCACCCCAAAGGCTTAGGCCTGGCATTTTTGCCCCAGCCACGGCAGTATCTGGGCTTAGCAACCTTTTAGGCTTCTTTCACTTGATGTCTCAAGCCCATGTGGCGCTTGTCAGCAGCCGCCGCACACCTCACCGTTGCCACGTCCTGCCCTGGCCTCCGTGTGTGCTCGCTGCAGCAAAAGAGCTCAACGTCCACTGGCTGCGCAGCCACATTGGCTATGTGGGCCAGGAGCCCGTGCTGTTCACGGGCACCATCCGCGAGAACATCAGCAAGGGGAACCCGGATGCAACCACAGAGGAGGTGGGTGCCGGTGGTCCGCAATTTTCCTGAACATGACAGCCAATAAAAATATCCAGGCTACATCAGCAAAGTGCCAATACCATCACTCCAGCCGCGCATGCCAGCTTGTTCAGACATCTTCGCCAGCACAGACCTCGAAGTACTTCAAGTACAAACAAGTGAAGTAGCCAGGTCACAGCACCTGAGTGCCCATACCATGCGTCGGCTCGAAAATGATCTGTCCAGTCCGCTCAGCCTTCCGCACTGGGCTGTAAGCACCTGGCGAGCAGTGATACCGCTGCAGTGGGCTTTTTTTGGTTCCTTGTTTTATGATGCACAGCCGCTGGGAGGGGTGTGATGCACTGCACATTTGTTTAAAATCGATGCACAGACAGCAGCTGGCCAAGGCCTGGTGCTTGATTAGCGGGGTCAATAGCAGGGTCAATTGCGGCTGCCCTGACCAGCGAGGCATGCATCTCCATGCATCAGCTTACGACGCTTTCATGCCTGGCCATGTATCAGTGCCACAGTGGCTGCAACACGAAACCCTGTGTTTCACACGCCCTAGCTGCCCGCGGCCACGCAGCTGCTCCCGCACGGTTGCCGCGTGCAGCCTCTGCCATCAAATCTGTTACCAACCCTGGCAGGCCGCAGCAGCGCCACAGCGTTGCCAGCTCAAACACACCCTAACACCTGGTGATCCGGTGCCGCAATTCTGCTGCGAAACACGCATCACACAACGGTTGAAACGTAGTGGTGCTCCAGAACAATGGGCTGATGACGCCTGCCTAATGCATGCCCTGCTGCACCTGCATGCACCGCCCCTGTTACCTGTGTCGTCGCCAGGTGGAGGCGGCCGCCCGCGCGGCGAACGCGCACGAGTTCATAACGGGCTTCAGCGATGGCTATGAGACGGACGTGGGCGAGAAGAGCGCGCTGCTCAGCGGAGGGCAGAAGCAGCGCATCGCCATCGCGCGCGCCATCCTGCGCAACCCCGCCATACTCCTGCTTGGTAAGAGTCATTGCAGATGAAGTTGAACAAATTGTATGTTGAACAACTTCGAGTCTACTCACTCCTACTGCAATGGAGATGAAGTTGTACAACTTCAAGCGTACTCCTACTGCTAGCGGGAGCAGCGCATCGCCATCGCGCGCGCCATCCTGCGCAACCCCGCCATGCTCCTGTTTGGTAAGAGTCAATGCAGATGAAGTTGGACAAGTTGTATGTTTGTGTCACCGGAAACTACTTCAAGTCTACTGTCAGCAGCTTTCACTGGTCCATTCTGGGCACCTGTGCGATGGCTACATACTGCCAACTCAGGTAGCGCATGCCGGCATGTAGAAGCCAGACGGCCGCGTGGGTGGCTACGGGTAGGCATGCGCGTAGCTGTGTCGCGCCAGTCAAAGGAGGTACAGCATTCAAACTTGCAGACCATTGCATGTAGTTTTACTGGGGCAGGTGAAGCTATGACTCACAACTCTCTTTGCGTCCTTGCGTCCCTGCACGTGTGGACGAGGCCACGGGCGCGCTCGACAACGAGTGAAATGGCAACCATGTTTGCAGAACACTTCAAAGTACTATAATAATACTTGAAGTAGTTTTTGCCGGAGCAGGTGAAGCTGTACATGACTCAAAACTCCGTTTGCTTCTTTGCGTCCCTGCACTTGCAGACGAGGCCACGAGCGCGCTCGACAACGAGAGCGAGCGCCAGGTGCAGGCCGCCCTCGACGCGCTGCACGCCTCCCAGCGCCGCACGACCCTCGTCGTCGCCCACCGCCTCACGACGGTGCGCAACGCCGATAAAATCGCGGTCATTTCGGGCGGCGCGGTTCGCGAGCTGGGCACGCACGACGAGCTAATGGACCTTCCCGGCAGCACGTACGCCAAGCTGTACCGCCAGCAGACGGACATGTTTGTGGAGCGCGCGCCCCTGTGAGCGGCGCGCAAAAACTTCCGTTCTGCTGAGCAGCAGCAGGCGCTGACATTACTGGTGAGCCCCGGGGCTGTTGCGTGTGCGCTCCTGTGAGCTGGCGCAAAGGCTGCCATTGTGCTGAGCAGCAGCGGGCGTACTACTGCTGCTGGTGTGCGGCGCGGGGGGGGGGGGGGGCTGCTGCCCAGCGGCAGCAGCATGCCCCTGTGAGCGGGGGCAGAAAGGCTACCATACTGCTCAGCAGCAGCGGGTGCTGGCCCTGCTGGTGGGCGGCGGAGAGGCTAGTGCTCAGCAGCAGCGGGCGTCTGGGTGCGCTGTGGAGCGTTGCGTGCCTTTTGGCAGTGCTCAGCAGGGCGGGCACGGAATTCACACCCGAGCAGGAGCCCCAGTGATGGGTGGTGCATTGCTGTGGTGGCGCCAGGGGGGGCGGCAGCAGTGGCACGTTCCCCTGGCACGTGGCGTCGCGTTCCTTTACTTTGCGCTCCGGTACTTTGTTTACACTGCGAGGGGGGTGGCCATGCGGCCCCCACGAGCTGTGACACGCGTGGCTCGCAGCTGGCTTTAGCTGGCGCAGACAGCAGTTGCACGCCAGGCATTTGCAGCAGTGCCTCACCTGGCACACAGGTGGCGCTGCACCATTAGCGCATATGGTTTGGCCTGGGTCTCACTCTTTGGGTAGTTGTCAGCCGCACTGGCGATTATGCTCGGATTGTTTGACCGTGCAGCCTGCGTGCGCAGTGCCACTTGGCATGCGCACACCAGGGGTTGACCGCCCATTCCTTGTTTGGAGTATGTTTTCGGGCTGGTGTTGCGTGTGCGTGGTGTGAATGCCTGTTTGTGCACCCAGTATGATATGCTGTGGCCAGTGATGGCTGGGCTCCTGTGGGCAGTGGACGCAGCATGCCCATCAGGCACACTGTACGCTGTGCTGCGCAATTTCCCAGCCATTTCCCCTATGCATGGCGTGCCAAATGAAAAGTACCGAGCTCACTCTGTCAATTTGGCATTATTCACTGCTGCTGCCACTGCTGCTGCTCGCCATGGCTTGGCAACTGCCTGTGCATGGTGCTTGCAGAGCGCAAGTTGATGGCGCAGCAATGGACAGCTCTAGGCCAGTGCATGTGTACACATGCGCGCTGTTTCAAATGATCACTGTTGTGTATCAGCACCACACCCATCTACAAGGAAGAGCGGCTCTGTGCGAGCCACAACGTCCCCCCGTAGTAATAGTAGAACACAACGGCAGAGCAAAGCAGCCGCCTGTATATGCCTACCGCTGCCTGCACCTCGCCTCACACGGACTTCGTGAAGTTCGAGAAATGTACACAACGCAAGACAAATCACCCCACAGGCTTCGCCTGGCATTTTGCCCCAGCCACGGCAGTATCTGGGCTTGGCAGCCTTTTAGGTTTCTTTCGCAAGCATGCTAAACCGAGCAGTGCCCTGCAGGGTTTCGGTGGCGACGAAATGCTGGTAGAAGCCACGGCACAACACTATGTGCTTGCTGATTCACTGCGGCTGTGGCTGCACCACAAGTAACCTGCACGCCCAAATAGTGGCAAGCGGTATACCCGTATAGCACATGTAGACAGCATATGTGATAATATGCCGCGCGTAGACAGTGATTTGTGTGCTGGCAAAACTGCTCAACAGCACCATCCTTGCAATGCTGGCAGCTATATGGACAGAAAACAGCAAACATTCGCCGGCTTGCAGATGCTTTCGATTGGGTGGGCAATATGCATTATGGCACATAAATGTGCGTGTGTGAGTTGTGCACAGCCACTGCTACCAATCAGCCCGCTGTCTGCCATTGTACACCTGTGACATGTAGCGCCGCGGCTGAGCTGCCAAGCTGGGCCCACCACCTGGTGAGATGGCTCTTGCAGATAGGTAAACATGCAAGCTAGTGGGTTGGCCGCTCCAGCTCATAATTTTTTTTGCCACAATGCCCAGGTACTGTACAGCACAGTGTACATGCTTGTACATGCTCAGCTCATGTACTTGCCAAAAATACAGTGAAAAAGTGAAAAGTGTGAAACGTCCCAATTCAAAATACGCCCCCGTAGCTTACCGGAGAAGGGTGTCAGTCCCACGAAAGTGGGGTGGCTGCTACTGCGCCCGCCCACCCAGCGCACATGACATCATGGTACAGCGAACTGCCTTGGTACAGCCAACCTGTGCGCACATGCCAGTGCCACAGTGGCTGCTGCAGTCACCCCCACCCACCCACCCATTTCACCCTCAGCGCCTCGCCGCCTCCCCCGCCACACACTGTGCGCATGCACACACCCTCGCCGCCACCGCCACCTGCCGCAGCTCCTGCCCCCCCACCCCTTTTGCCAACCGCCCTCCTGGCAGGCTGCGCGACACTACACGCACAGGGGCGCCAGGCGCGCGCGCGCACGCCTGAGCCTCTCCCTCTTCTCTGTGGCCTCAGTGCGGCGCGCCTGTATGCTCTCGTCCTCAACCATGGCGCGCGCCACCGCGGCCGGGTCGACGCACAGGCGCATGCAGTGCGCGGCCACGGCGTCGATGCTCCCGTGCAGCAGCGCGGCGTCCACCTCCTTGCAGGCGCCGTCGGTGAACGCCGGGCACAGCAGGCGCCAGTAGGCGGCGAGCATGTAGGCCATGTCCGCGGCCTGCTGCTGCATGCAGTCCTCCCCGCCTAGGCGCAGGAAGCTCTCGGCCCATGTCTTGAGGGACTGCTGCGCGTCGGTGGCTTTGATGACGGCGGTGTGGGCGGCGATGGGCGAGGCCACGCGCGGGCAGCCGCTGAGGTCCGGCAGCTTGGCGATGAGGCGCTGCAGGCGCTCCGTGTTGAACGACTGTGGGAGCGGCGGCAGTGACGAGAGAGTGCAAGCCGTTAGAAAATGGTCAGCTGCATGCTGACGTGTTACAGGCCTTTGATGCAGTGACAGTCTGTCGCAGTGCACATGCACCTATGAAATTGACAGCAATGATCAGTCCCCCGTGTGTACAACATGGCGCCTTTGCATAGAGTGCACTGAAACAGGTGTACTTGCTACAACAACTTCGAAGTGCATGACTTCAACTACGCACATTGCAGAGCTGTACCTTCTGCAAGGCCAGCACTTTAAGAACAATCTGATACATGCTGTATTGTGCTGCTGGTGCTGTCAACCCTCGCTTCAAGGTGTGTCAAATGGCGGCCACATGAGCACTTGGTGAGCACTTGCGAAGTTGCTGATTTGCACAGCCATACAGCAACTCATGTACGTACGTCGTACACACAAAGCAAGAGCGTGACATGTTGCGCCATATGACATCTAAGACGCAGCTGCTACTCACCTCCAGCAGCGATGGGTCCAGGGTGAAGGGGTGCTCTTTCTCTTGCTCGATCTTCTTGCCGAGCTCACTCCCCAGTTCAGCCGCCTTCTGCCCAATGACCTGTCATCAGGCGGGTGGCAGTGCGGGGACAGCGTGAGCAAAGCACAAATTGTTGTTGGACGTGTGCAAAGCGAAATCTGATATGGCCTATCGGATTGCCTCATGGGGAACTGTTACACCTCAGCTGACACTTTAAACTTGAAATAGCTGCACAAAAATTGAGTCTATGCGTACTAAGAAGTGCAAATGCCAATTCCAGCATGGGGTGGCGCTGCAAAAAAAAAGGCTCCTAGCACGCATGTGGGGAGCGCCCTCAGCACACGAATCAAAATGCATCGGCAGCCGGCGCAGCAAGCCACATACTGGTACTGCTGCCTTGAGGTAGGCTGCTTCTTGCCACACAAAAGAGTGCACACTAAACCTACGAAAAATTCATCAGCCTGCCGTGCACAAATGGGCAAATGGGCCATTTGAAATGGCTCATGTACTACCTCATGCACGACGCCCTGCATCTCGGACAGCAGCGGGGGATAGCGCTCCAGCACCGCGCCGGCAATGGTCCCCATGTCCGCCTCGAGCGCACCCTGCGCGTCCGCCACCAGCGCGTCGCACAGCGGGCGCCAGTCGTTGATTATGGCCGCCATGCGCAGCTTGAAAAAGGCGAAGCTCATGAACCCGGGAAGCTCCTCCCCCTTGAAGCGCGCCTGCTCGCGCCGCAGCTCCGCAATGTCGTCGTCGTCGACGCCGGGCTCGGTGCCGTCCATGGCCGTCTTGAATGCGTCAAAGGCAGCGAAAATATTGGCGTAGAGGTGGGCGCGGCCATCGGTGCTGAGCCCGTCGTAGCGGCCGCGCGCCGCCGCCGTCACGCGCTCGCGGAACGCCGTCAGCAGCTCGGACATGCGCACTGCGCGCGCCGTCGGGCTGTCTGCGGGGCCCTCCCCCAGCTGGGCGAGGTCGGCCTCGGCGGCCGCCAGCTGCTTATCCACCTCCTGCTTGAGCGCCGGCAGGCCGTCCTTGATGTGGGCCGCCAGCACCGTGCTCAGCCGCTTGGTCAGGCTCTGAACGCCGAAGAGGGAAGGGTGCTGCGCGAAGAGCGGGCCAAAGGTGCCGTGCTGCTCGAAAAACTCGGCCTCGTCCGCGTGCGCGGTTTCCAGGGAGACATTGTCGTCGATGGCCTTTTGGGAGCGGTTGCACACCATCACGTAGCCCAGGCGCAGGTGCTTGGTCTTGTTGAGCAGCACGTCCACGGAGTCCTGCTCAGCACCAGGGTTGATGATGTCTGGCTTGGTGAGCACCGCGAGGGTGCGCTGGCCTTGCGGGTCGACCTCCCTGGCGAGCTCCAGGCCACCGACCGTGGCCACGTCCTGGTTGCAGGGAACAACCACAAGCATGATGGTGCGAGGCTGCTCCATGTATTTGTGCAGCAGGTCGGAGACCTGCAGGGGGCAGGGGGCAGCCGGGGGGGGGGGGGGGGGGGGGGGGGGGGGGGG